>NTPY01000672.1:1145722-1174339 GCA_002922825.1 Brachionus calyciflorus | reverse complement strand
ATTAAATGTTTTCTTCAGAGGAAGAGGAAAGGAAGAGTTGAGGAAGAGTCGAAGAAGAGTCGAGGAAGAGGAAAGGAAGAGTTGAAGAAGATTCGAGGAAGAGTTGAACAACAAAATGCGTACAAGTTAGTTTTAATTTGTACTGTAATTCATTAGACTTGGGTAAAAAAAAACGTATTTGTGGATACACTTGAAACTCGCTAATTTAAAGTGCAACTAAAATCCAATGGAAATTAATTTAGCTGCTTGCTGTTAAATTTGCCTAAAATTTCTTTATAAAAAAAATTAGAATATATGCTTAAAATCCATTTTCCATTTTTTGTATGTATATCAGATAAATGTTCTTTGAATATTTTTTTTTGTATGGTTATAAGTGAAGTATAGTGGTTCCAGAAGATTTTAAAAATTAGCTTTTTTTGCAGGGTGTTACTAAAACACGGACCGGTCCCAGCAAGCCTTTAAACACTTCTATCAAATTCCGACCACCATTTTTCTAATTCAAAATTGTACGAGCTTTCACACAAGACTATTATCTAAGCGGTCGGATGCTTCCTTCGTCATGCATCCTCATCCAAAAAGTTGAAAAAAATAAGATTTTACGGACCCATACCTAACGCCTGGAAAAATCCTCGGACTAGTTCCGACCACCGATTTTTTTGTAAAAAATAGTCTCAGCTTTCACGCAATACCATGAACTAAGCTCTCCGACAATTACTTTGATTTTCACTAGGGTCCAAAAAAAAGTGAAAAATAAATTTAAAAATAAAAAGAAATAAACCTGTTCCTGTTATAAATATTTTTTTCAAGCTTCGACCACTAATTTTCTAACTCAGTTAAAATCCATAGTCTGCCTCATACCTGAAAAAAAACCAAGGCATCAAAAATTCATCATAAAATTTATATTGAATTTTCTTGTTCAATAAGTTTAATCGTTTTTTTTTTCACCCAAATAACCACAATTACCTAGAACTCTTATTATTTATGAACTCTTATTTTTTTTATTTTTTTAAATTCTAATTCTATTTTTTCTTAACATAAAATCGATTAATTCTGAATTTTATTAAGTATTTTATTTTTTAAGTAGCTAATTGGCGCAAAATATCGTAAATCGACTTAGATAAAACTTGAGGTTTATAGTTTTGAAAATTTTTTTCAAACCAAATTTTACGTTTAGTGTTGATAAATTTACATAAATACCGATATTTTATCAAGCATTACATTTTTTTACGTAAAATTTGGTAGAATATCGCGAAATGATTTCTTATTTCAAAAATGTTTACTTAATAGTATTTATTAAGCTCCGTAATTGCTTTGAGTATTAAAGATTCATATTTTCGTCAAACAAAACGATTAAACCAACCAAATAAACAAGCTATCATGTTTTTTTTTTAATTTTGTTACTTTCTTTGCAGTAAATAAATGATCACGATTTTTAATTCGTACTGTTTAAAAAAATGAAATACACAGACTCTTAATTAATAAATTTTTTTAAATTTTTTAAAATTAAATTCAAATTAATTTGTTCAGCATTTAAGCGTTTTTCGAAGAGTAAGTAAATTTTCAAGCTAGAAATATAATTTATTTTCCCAAAAACAAAGAATGTAAAAAATTAATAATTGATCAACTTTGATTGAAGCTTAATTCTTTTTTTGATTTTGTGTACAAAAATTAAAAATAAAAATAATTCGTCAACTCTTTCAAGAGGAATTTCAAATATAATCATCAATTATAAATCTAAGTATTATGTAACATTTTTGATTTATTGGCTAATTTCATCGTAAAACAAAAGAAAAACATTCGATTACATTCACCTATTTGTTAAATAATTATTGGTTCATTTAATGCGTAATTCTTAAGACATTTTCATTTTTCTAAAATTCAATTTTTTTTCCATTTAATAGATCTAAATTTTGTTTCAAATTGGAATTGAATTGAATCAATGAAGTTTACCTTAAATTACATTTTACATACCTTTTAAATACTTTCGTATTTTTCAATCCCGTATTAGAAAACTTTGGAATCGTTTTACTTTTCCAAAGAATGAACGTCCATTGTATTAGATTACTTTTTAAATGTAAGGCATTTCTTATTGATAAATTTTTTTTCCGGCCTTGAAATTTTTCCCGGTTAGAAACTTTATTTAAATTATGAAAATTGAAAGAATTTGGGCTCAATTTATTGAGGGTCGTGAGCCTCTAGAATATATTCAAAAATATTGAATTGAGTTGTTAGTGAACAAACTGAGAAGAAGCTTATTAATAACTTTACTTAAAAAAATAATATAATTCAAAATTAGAGCGTTTATAAATTTTTGAATGCTCAATTAATGAAAGTAAAAAATTAATTCACGATGGGTTTAAACAAATTTCCTTAACAGGAGGATGTATAGCAAAGACTTTCAAAAGCTTAGGGAAAATTGGGATAATTGTTTCAGCACAAACAAAAATCATTTCACCACATTCAAAAGACGTTTCAATACACTCATTAAAACTTAGAAACACACTTCTTTATCATCACCCTCGAAAAACTTTTCAGCACATAAGAAAATTATTTTTTTCAAGTTAAAAAGTTGTTAATCTTATTGGTTTTGAGAAAATCGTTTTTTTTTATCCATTTAATATTTTAATTTCAAAAAAAGGAAATAAAAATACGTTTTCACTATTATAGGGTAATACTCTATTTTAGCATCAGAAACTGGTCTAAGGTCCTTTCGGCTTAACGATTTCCATCAAAAGTAGAATAATTTTTTTCGATGTCTGAGTAACTTAAATGATTCCTTTAAAAAACACCTCACGTAGATAACTAAACATTAGGATATAACTCAAAATAAAAAATGCTGAAAGCCATCCTTTAGCGAAAATAAACCTTAAAAATCTTATTAAATCTATTCTTGAGACTCTTTGAGATATTTAAGCCATTCTGTTAATATATTAATCCTTTTAATTTTTAAACAAATGATTGATCCAAAGCATCATACTTCCTCATACTTATTTTAATGTGAAAAATAATCCAATGACAGACATTAATGTTTTTTTATTTTTTTGCGAATAAGACTCATTTAAAAAAATTCTTTAAAATTTAAAAAATTTTTAAGCCAAAAAGATTAGACATAAAATAATTTAACGAACAGGCAAATCAAATATTAACGATTTAAAATAAAAAGAAATATTTCATGAAAAATTTGTAAATTCCTAGATCCTAAATTATTGAATAATGATTTGATGAAAGCTATTTTTTTCTACGAATTATGAAGTATAAATGGTGATAAATTGAATTTTTTAAAAGGTAAGGTCGAATCAATTTTTTGTTTATTAAAAAAGTGAATAATCTTCTTCTTATTTCATACAGTCTGTTCTAGATTTTGTGACAAATCTGCGTAATTTTACCTAATATTACGTAAAATTAATTTGTAAAAAAAAGTCAATTTACGTTATTTTACGTAAAATTTCGTAAATTTCCGAAAAAAGTAAAAGGCCAAAAAAATTGATTTTTACGAGATTTTACTATTTTTTACTAATTTACGTAAAATTGTCTAAGAAACTAAGAAAAAATAGTAAAATCTCGTATAAATCGATTTTTTTGGCCTTTTACTAATTAAGACAATTTTACTAATTTTTACGTAAAATTACATAAAAATTTGTAAAAAAAATTTTGATTACTATGTATAGTATAAAGGAAGGTTTATTCGCAACTAGATGAAAAAATACACAAAAACTATTTTCTCACTATGTTCTATTTTAAAATCATTTCAGATAAATTTATTCTTATTTTTTCCTATCCGTTCGAATTTAAAGTTTTTTACCAATTTTTTTTACAAATTAAAGTACTATATTAAAAATTACGATTATTTTTAAAAACAAAATAAATAAAATACTTTTTCTAACCGTATTTAATTGTTCTTCAAGAATTTTTTTTAACACTTCTGATAAACAAATCACGAGTCTATTCAAGAGCCAAATATTGACTGAAAAAATTTCAATTATGCGATATGCTTAGTGTATTTTAAGCTTTTCTTAAATGGCATTGTAATTTTAACTATTTGTTAGCCAAAAATGAAAATTTTAAGTCGTCTTCTTACTATTAGCTTTTACTTACTGATTCTAAGTTTTATACTGTTCTTAACCGAAAACCACAATGCTTTTGGCCTTTTAAATTGAAAGCATAAATGGGGTTAAAATTCAGCTCAAAAATATATTGATAAACCTGATAATATGGAAATTTCCTTGTCAACTTTTACCTTACATAGGCTTCTATAATTTTTATCATAGAAATAGTTTTTTTTTTAATATTTACTGTTTAATTAGAAAAATTGAGTATAAATAGATTTAAAATATCCTAAATTTAAAAAATTTTCTAAAACGTTAGAAATTGCGTAATATTACTTTAAGAGTCAATCATTACGCAAAAATTTCTCATCGATTTTATTTATTTAATTGTACGTAATTCCTGTGAATAAAATAAGTTGTCACTTTTTTTTAAAAAAAATTCAAAAATTAAACTTGAAAATCTTCAAAAAAAGAAATTATTACTAAAAACTTTTTCTCTTCATTATGCAATATTGTAATATGTCAGTCAGAAAATGAGAAAGCTCTTTTGTTTTTTTTTTTCTAAAATAAATACAAGAGTAGATAAATACCGAAAAGGACTGTATAAAATTTCATTTTTTAGTTTTAAAAATGAAAATTTTGAATTCTTAAAAATTAAAATTTTATTTTATAAACTTTATTTTTAAAGAAAAAAAAACAAACAAACTTATCTCTTAACACGAATAGATAAGTTTATTTACCACAATTCATTCAGAAAATTAATTAATTAAAAAAATTTCGTTTTTATTTATTTTTTTATTAAATAATTTAATTTAAACTTTATTTATTTTTTTTTTGAAGATACAATTTAGTTTTAATAATGGTTTAGAAATCATCTAAATATAACCAAGTGATAATAGATAGTTTTTTGTTTATTTTTTTTTTTAAATTATTTCATTTATAATTAGAAAATTGAATAAAAGTTGGTTGTTTTTTTTTTTTTTTGAGAGAAAAAATAAAAGAAATGTTTGGCGTCTGGATGTTTCTAGATAAGCGGAAAGCCAATAGGAATTTGTTCTATTTTAAGATAAGAAAATCTCAATTTTTTTGGCTTAGACTTATATTATTGATAATTTGTCTAAGTCGAAATTTAACATATGCCTCACCATTGCCAAATGACTTAGAAGCATTACCTGAACAAGATGATGAAAATATTTTTCCTAATGATGATGGTAATATTCCTGAGAATACCAAAACAGATTTAGAGAACAATTACCTGAACTACATAATGAAAGCAGCTTCTTACAATCATCAAATGTACTCAAATAAATTACAACGCCATCTAAATTTTCCTAGCAATCAAATTAGAAAAGTATTTAAATTAGACAAAAATTTGCAAAGATTAGAGAAAAAGTCTTGGAAAATCCCCATGAAGACTGTGGCATTGTACACGGAAGACAAGAACGCAAACATCTTAGGCGATTTAGCAGCTATTATAACCAAATTTAAAGACAGCTAAACTATAAGAATGTGTTTTAATTCAAAAATGAACAATAAAATTTTTTTTTAATGTTTGAAATTTAGTCATTAAAGAACTCTTGTAACTTTTATGGTAAATAAGCTGTTTCAAATTAATGTATTTTTATTTTGTTGCCAAAAAAAATGATATTTTTAATAGTATCTAAAAGAGCTTTTTTAATTGTTGTATATTTTTAATTTATCCATTTATTCTTTTTTTTTAATTTAAAAATCTTATTCAAGTTTTAAAAATTCAAATAGAAAACTTTTTTTTAAAATTATTTATTTTTAATTTAATTTCTTTTCAAAAAAAAATAGAAAATAAGTATCTGCTTAATTTTTAAAGAAAAAAAAAAGTACAAAATTTATCTTTTCGAATTTTTTTATTGAAATAAATCTTATTCAAGCATTTTTTTCTATTCATTAAAAAAAAAAAGCTTATATTTTTTCTGCTGTTGCGTTAAAATCTGACATTAAATTCTGAACAAAACGCGTGAATAAGATGAAAACAACAAAAAAAAAACGGAAATAATTACAAATTTTTTCCTAAGAAAATGTTTTAAAATATCAAAAAAATATCTGATCAAAAAATATAAATAAAATTAAAATTCGGCGCAATTTAATTGCAAGCTAAGCTAAATTTTAACATTGAAAAATTTGAAATTGTCATAACAATTTTTATTAAATTATTGGCTTGCTTCATTATCATCTTCCGAACCACCAAAATAGTCATCTTCCTCTTTTTGAAACTCCTCTTGAAGTTTTGATTTTTTATTTGATTTTAAATTAGTATTTTCTTTATTTTTTAAATTTGGATCAATTATCGGAACTATGCTTTGACTTTCCATGGCTGAGGTTTTAGGCTCTATTGATTTAGTTGTAATTGTTGTTATTTTTTGAATAAATGTCGAATGTTTTTTATTGAGAATACTTTCAAATTTTTTTAATAGTGGTTTATTTGATAATAATTTCGCCAATTCGGCAATATTTAATTGCTGATCATCTAAAATATACAAAAAATTAAACCTGAATTTTTATGCCTCAATTTTATTAACCAAAAAATGCACTCAAGTTTTCTAAACAAAATAATGAATTAAAATTTTTTGGCAGTGCATTTTTTGTCTCTCAAAATTTGGTCAAAAAAATTTAAAAAGTTGATTTTCATTTTTGACCAAAATTTTTCTTGAAATTAATTTTATAAAATTTACCATCTTCATCGAAGCTATGGATCATATTTTTAATGAAATTATTCAAAATAGGTATATTGATTTCACTTGGCACTGGAGTCGTCATAAGGCTTGTTTTAAATGTAGTGCTATCTTGTGTTTGAATTTCTTAAAAAGTCAAAAATTAACTTTTAAATTTCCTAAAAAATTTTAAGCTTCGAAATTTAAATTTTACCATTTATTTCCTTGGAATTTGCTTTTTGGACGATTGGAATAGAAATTGATATATTAATGCATAAAAAGATTGTAATTAATTTAAAATAAATTGAGCCATTTGTTAAATTCATGCCTAATAGGCTTTTGCTTTTCTTTTTCAATGAATAGATCTTGATAATTCTCGATAGATATAAATACTTTTTGAACAATTTGGGTATTTTGAGTATTGATTTAGATAACTTTTTAGCGTATATCATAATCTTTTTTTTGTTTAAGGCTATTTAATTTTCTAATTAGATTTTTTTACTTTTTTTTCTGTTAGCTTGTTAAATGAAAGTTTAAAAAACTTAAAATCGATACTTCTTAAATAGATTAGTTTTGATAAGGCTGTTAACTAAACTTTTTTATTCTTATGAATTCTTCTATATATGGTTTTTTTTTAAATGCTTAATCTTTATTAATTGTATTATATACAAACGTGGGTTTAATCGAAAAGTATGAATCTCTATGAGGCAAAGTAGAATATAATCGATAGATTTAATTTTTTTCGAGCAGAAAACACTTTTTGAGATTAAATTCCAGAAAAGCTATCCTGAAGTTTTTTATTCAAATATTTTTTTATCCCACTCATTTTATTCATTTTTTTAGCTATATTAAGATATGGCAACATGTTGATTTTTAGTCTGTGCTTAAGTATAATTAAGAGCTATTTCCTTTTTTATTGAAACTTAAAAGTACTTGTATGCTTGGGTTCAAGTTGATTGAATATTTATTAAAAATTTTAGAAATAATCTCTATCTTTTCTAATAGTGAGTAGGATGACTATAGTTTTGCTAAAAGATTTAAATGATATGTTTTATATCAATCATATAATTTTTATATCGAGTATTTAAAAACATTTGACCAGCTCAAAATTCTTAAAATTATTTGCCTGAGCGATACAATAATTAAGTTTGATTAATCAAGAAGGAAAACTGCTGCTTCGGCACACTTTTTTTCCACAAAAAGCATTTAGACACATATAAAATTAAATTTTAAACATTCTTTTAATTTAAAAATTGAATTGATTGATTAACAACTAATCAAATCAATCCGATAATATTTGATGTGTAATTCATTTGTTAAAATATAGAGCTTTTTATTCCTTATATTCTTAAATTCTTATCTAAAAAAAGAAAAATTTAATAAAAATTTTAATTTACTTATTTTAAAAAACTATTTTATTTATTTACAAAAATAACTCTTAGCCAACTGCAATTGTTTTTTCTCTACTAAGCTTATGTTTCACGAAGCTTAGTATTTATTTATTTAGATTATTTATTGTTACGAATAAGATCGTTGTTATATTTAATTGAACTAATTATGAAATAAAATTCAGAAGTATTTCTACGACCGTAAACGGCAGATATGGAACATATAGATCTTGACCTCTTAAATGTAATGTCTTCCATTAATCATTTTGGGTTTATGCTAGTCATTTGTTACTAATCTCATGCCAAAAATCTGATTTATTTAAAGTTGCATTCACAATTTGAGCACTTCTAATCAATTCCGCAAGTACGGACTCAGCAGAAACGTCGCAAGTCGATGAGTTAAGATTTAATGGAATTTTCTGGAATGAGCTGTTTGTTGTTGAGGAAGCTTTCTAAGTACCGCGTGGTCCATCTATAAAAAATAAAAGATAATAGCCAATAGTATAAAAATCTTAAAATTAATTTTAAATTAAATGATAAATACCTAAATTACGATAACTCTTTCAGTTTTTTAATAATTTTTATATAATCGAAATTCAATCACTTAATATCTCTGCATTAATCTACCAAAATATCTTCATATGAAATTTTATCATTGAGGTTTAAATGAAATAAATTTGTTATGTTAGAAATAAAAAAGTTTCTCCACTAAATTTAATTTGTAAAATTTTAAATATTTTAATTTTTTTTAAATTTTGCATTTTTAATCTTTTAAATTTTTGTTTTATATTACTTTTTTTACAAAATAATTTGACTGTTCCCAAACGTATAATTGGCATATTGGCGGTCCTGGATAACTATCGAAAGTCAGGTAAGGTAACATCTACACTTAAAAAACATAGTACATTCAGAGATACTTAAATATCTCATATCTCTAAAATGCTTTATTTTATCATTTTCTAATATTTCATCATTGTTTTTTTGCTGATTTTGTTCATCTAGATCAATATTGTTATTTGCCACTTCTTATGGCCTTTTAAAAATAATTATAAAAAATATAATTAATAAAACTATAATTTTCCAATTACCTTTGTATACTTATTTAAAACGATATTAAGTTAAGTTATCACCAGTTAACTGTCAGGATTTTTGAACTTCTTTTATAAAAAGTATAAGTATTTTTGTCTAAAAATGTCTCCTTAACAAATTTTTTTGTAAATTTTTGCTCCATTTTCACCAATTATGCAGAGAGCGTCCACAAAGGTGAATCTGGAAATTTACTTTTAGAAGTTATCTCGACAAAAACAGTCATAAAAAGCTGTTCAGCTGTTTTAATTTTGTATTCGGGGTCTAAAATTAAAATAATCTGCGCATGATAACTAATAATATAATAAATATTACATCCCTTCCACGTTAGTTCCTCCTTCGCCGAACAAAAATAAACATCAAAAAAAAATACAACAAAACAAACTAATAAGTTAAAATAAAAATAGGCAAAATTAGGAAATCTATTCATTTTTCAAAAGACTTTGAACTGAAAATCATTTTAGTTTAAATTTTGAAAATTCATTTTCACTAAATTTTTAAGTTAGTAGCTCAATTATTGCTTCGATTTTATTTCACAAAAATAAACATTTTCTGATATGTTGATTTGGATAATTTTTTCAACTTTATTTCAAATTCAAATATACAGTACTTTTAATGATTTCTTTACGTTAGATGTAAGAAAGCGTTATACTAAAAAAGAAAGCGTCATGTTAGGGAGAAGCGTTTTTAATTATTTACAAGCGTGAGTAAAATGTTAGGGGATGAAATTAATGCGTTAGCGGGTAAAAACAAGTGTTAGACCAAATAAATCTTCTTTTTCTCCTACTATTTTCAACAATGGTACTTGATTTGAAAAATTTTTTAAAAAAATTTGAGAGCATTTTTTGTTTTATAATTTTACTTGAAGCTCGACTCATTTCTTCAGGATAAATTAGCCTGAATGTTTTTATGTCTAATGTTAAAGCCGTTTCTGGGAGCTTTTTTTTTAAAAGTGTCACAATAGAATCCCTGAAAAATCTATAAAGATTATTATTTTCTTCATCACTAAATACTAATTTTTAAAACGAATAAAAAAGGTTTTTTCTAGATATTTTTAGAAAAATATTAATAGCTGTGCTTTCACTAATAATATTCTGGTTGAAATCAGTACTCTAGTTTATAAAAAAATTTAATTTTATCTTATAAAAATTTTTTTTCATTTTACAATCTTACATTCTTAAGCTTCGAAAAATTTTCGGGAGAAAATTTGTACTTGTTTGAGATACAATTTTTTCCAGAAGGTTTATATGTTTATCTTTGTTAACTATCATTTTATTTTGTAACTCAAAAGATTTGAGACAAAAATTTTTAAAGAAATCAGTTTGTTTTAAAAGGACCCGAGTAAAAATAAACGCGTTTTTAAAATACGTAACGTCTTTTTAACGTTTCAATCGTGATTTTGATTACATGTAAAAAACGCGTTTTTACTCACAGATAAATATTAAAAATGAGAAATAATTATATTTAGGTTGATGTGAAACTTCAATCATTATAATATTCAGATTTGATTGAATAAACGCTATTTAGCTCCATAAATATTTAACATAGACCCCGTCGTAATACTAACAAATTAAGTCAAAGCAAAAATCAAGAGAGAAATAAAAAATTAATAATCAGAAATTGCTCATTTTTAATAAATTTTCAAAAAGTCAAGGTAATAATCAAGCATTTAAAAGTATATCAAGTATTTTATTATTTATACCTTAGATATTTTTTATCAATTTATTCGGGGACTTAAGTATTAGAAGCAAATTAATTTTTCTGTAAATAAATTAATTCAAATTTTTAATTATTTAATCAAGTCTGATCAAAAAAAAAATTTTAGGCCGAGACGATATAATCAAGAAACAAACGGTAAGCTACAGTGGCTGTAATATACATGTAACGTCAACCATCAACCGTAACTTTTGACCGTAACCGTAACCATAGCTCAAACATCATAAAACTGAAAATTAATGCTAATTAACATGGGTTACAGTTACGGTCAAAAGTTACGGTTGACAGTTGACGTTACATTTATTTTACAACCACTGTAATGATCTAAAGAAAAAAGAGAAAAAAAATTAAATAAATAAATGTTTTAGTTTAATGAAACTTACTATTTAATATATCCGAAATTTAAAAATTTTTTTACTAAATGGAAATGATTTAAAAATTTTATAATTTCTCAATTTTAAATACTAAATTTATCTTAACATTAAATAGGTGAAGCTCATCTTTTAAGATCAAAAATTTTTGGACAAATTAAAATAATTGATAAAAAAAAACAAAATAGAAGGACATAATAGTAATAGTAATATAAAATACTGCAACTTGGGAAAATTCTCCCAAGCAGAGCTCTGTTGAGCTGTAGCAGTCGTTTTCATATGTTTCGACAACCATTCATCAAGCTTGGCTTTAAAACAGTTGATATTTGTTGCTTCAATCACTTCATTTGGGAGCTGATTCCAATGGTTCACTATTCTATTTGTTAAAAAATAAAACCTCGACGATAAGTTTTAGACAAGTTCGCGAACTAAAGTTTGGCTATATCCTCTAAAATTATATTTTCTAAACGAGCCACTACAATTCAGATTGCAATTAATACCTTTTTTTAAATTAATGCACTCTAAACAATTTATAATCTTATAGATCTGAATGAGATCACCTCGCAACCTTCTTGTCTTTAAATTCGTCAAATTCATTCTTGATAAACGCTCATGATATTCTAAATTACGTAGTTCAGGTACTAATTTTGTTGCTCTTCGCTGTACCCTTTCTAATTCCTTAATATCTTTTTCTAGAAACGGACACCAAGAGCTAAAGGCCTACTCTAAATGAAGGCGTACAAGTGACGTATAAAGTAATTTAATTACCTCAGGTTGTGGATATTTAAACGATTTTCTGATGCACCCTAGTACTCTATTTGCATTAGATGTATTTGATTTGTGTGTCCCATTTTAAATCACTCTGAATATAAATACCCAAATCTTTTTCACAGTCAGATTTAGTAAGGGGCTGTGATTCCATCATATAATCAAATTTTGTATTATTATTACCAACATGAATTATTTTACATATTTCTACATTTAGTTCAGCAGACCAGTCTTTTGACCATTTACAGACGCTATCTAAATCATTTTGTAGCTTAATAATTGAATCGAAATTTTTATCGATAAAATTTTTGTATCATCGTCATAGGCCTCGCAGCTATTCGAAATAATATCCAACATATGGTTTATGTAAATTAAAAATAATAAAGGTCCCAAAACTGAACCTTGAGGCAGACCATTTTCAACAACTACCCATTCAGAGAAAGTCTCACCAAGTTCTACTCTTTTTTTTCTCCCAGATAAGAAAGACTTTATCCATTTAATAAGCATATCTCCAAATCCATAATATTTTAGTTTAAATAATAGTTTCCAATGAGAAACTTTATCAAATGCTTTGCAAAGTCGGTATAGATTATATCAATAGGATAACCATTCGCTAAAGCTTCTGTAATAATGTCGATTGTTTCTAAAAGATTAGTTAGACACGATTTCCTAGGAGGGAAACCATGTTGTGACTTAGATATTAAATTATTTTCTAAAAGATGCTTTAGCATGAAATCCTTTACTAAACTTTCAAAAATTTTACATAAAATACAAGTAAGTGAGACTGGGCGATAATTTTTTGAAGAAAGCTTAGAACCTCCTTTATGAAGTGGTGTTACATTAGCATACTTCCAAAGCTCAGGAATTTTCGCCTGAATGAAATGATTTCTCGAACATTAAGGAAAGTGGGATTAAAAAGACTTACCGCAATTTTTCAAAACTACACCATGAATTTTATCTGGACCAATTGCTTTTGTTGGGTCTAGTTTTTTAAGTGTTTCTAGTATTTTCTCAGGATTAAATAAATCTTTTGCTGTTGGATCACACTTAGCTTCAGTTTTTTAATCAAAATTTAGCAATTTACTCGAATTATCAATTGAAAAAACACTCTTAAACTGATTATTTAAAATTGTCGATATTTGGAATAAGTCAGTAATAATTTTGTTATGATTGTCAATTTTTAGCGATTAAATTGTCGACTTTAAACAGTTATTACGATTAAAATAATTCTATATAAGTTAAGGCTTTTTTTAAGAAAGCTTCGCCAATTTGAGTTCGTAATCTTTTACTGATTTTCGTATAGTGCTTTGACATTTGTTTCTAATAGAAACTAAGATTCCCTTAAAGACTCTTGTCTCCCACTAGCTAAATATTTTTTCCAAGCTTTCATTTTTTCTTTAATTAGTTTTTTGGTATTAAGCGACATCCAAGGCTTGTTAATTTTATTTGAAAATTTTTGGATTGGAATAAAATCTTTACATCCTAAATCATATAGATAAAGAAATTTTTCATACATTTGATTAACATTCATTCCATTGAAAAGTTGAGGCCAGTTAATACCCTTTAAATAGTTTGAGAAAGACGAATAATCAAATTATAAGCCGTATTTTTGAAACTACCACTTCTTTTTCTATAGGCTTAAGATCATACTCCCATTTTAAGGTCAAATTACCTTTATTTTTCTCACCAAGGGGTGGACCATACTCGATGTTATATATTCTAACCGAATCTTCTGTTATTACTAAATCTTAAATACTTTTAGGGGTTTCAATAGCCATTTGAAACGTTGGTTCAAACACATTTTGATGAAAAAAGCAGTCATTTAAACATTCTAGTAAATTGTTTTCAAATGTGTCGCCTTCAGTTTGACATGAGCCAAAGGAGCCGAGGTGCCAGTCGATTTTTGGAGTATTAAAATCACCGCAAACAATAAGACCACTAAATTTATGTTCTTTCATAATTTGATTAGCTTTAACTAAACTATTTAATATAATCTTATCATTATCAGTTGTCCCTGGGGGCGTGTACAAGCTTCCAACTAGTAATTTTTCACTTTGGGTCTGTATTCCACACCATACTTGTTCAAAAGCTGGGTTACACAAATCATCATCCAAAATTTCCTAAGAATTTAAATTATTATTAATAAAAATGGACACCCCACCGCCCACTTTCTTTTTTCTGATATAATTAAAAGACTCAAACCCTTGAAGGAGTCTTAAATTACTTTCTGAAAACCATGTCTCACTTATAAAAACTAAGTCTAATTCCTCTTTTTTTTAGATTAACTCAAGTTCCTCAAATTTATTATAAATTGAAGTAGCATTAGTATAAAAACTTTTTAATTAACATTTTTTTTTAAAAATAATTTGCTGGACTTTTGATTTATTACGTTATTTGATTGATTTGAAAAATTCGTTTTTGATAAATTTTTAAATTTTTCTTGGTTAAACTTACTTGGATTAATTTTTTTGTATCTATTATTGCATGTTGTTATCGGATTCACAGCTGTTTTCAACTGTGAATCTCCGAAAACCATCACCACTAATGTAATAAAGAGTATTTGTTGATTTTTGCCTTTCTTTCTCGTTTAAATTGTACCTATCCTCTCGACGCTTTTTGTCCAAAATTCTTTCGGCTTCGGTTAAATCAGGGTTTATAAAAACACCACTATACTCTGAAAACTTTCTTAATTCTTTAGCTGCTTTTACCGTATTTCCTCAAATACAAGCTCACTCAAATAAAAGAGCGAGGCTTGTATTTGAGGCAAAAAATACCTTTTATTTGAGTTTTTTTCGATTCAAAAATTGTCTCGATTAGAAGATTGTTTTATTTAAAATTTTAAATTCCCATAACTTTATAACAAATAAATAATCAACAACATTATTATTTTATTACTGTAAAAGATTCAAATAAAAGATCTTTGTTCTTTTATTTGAGTCATTTTCTAAGACCAAAAAAAATTCAAATAGAAGGTCTTCAAAAGATAGCGACTCGATCTTGTATTTGAGGAAATACGGTAAAATCATTGAACGATCATTATCATTGCTAAGTTGTATTAAAATTGGTGGAGGACGATTAGAATTTGAGCCTAAATTCGACTTAAACCTTCGAATATTCTTTATTTTCCGAGTATCAATTTTAGTTGCTTTAAATGCTCTCTAAATGAAACCTTTGTCATCGGCAACTTGACTTTCTAATGTTGTTTTAGAACTCATTGGAACCCAAAATACGATAACATTCTTTTTTTTCCTTTCCCTTTCTTTTTGTTCACTTGCGACTGAGTTAAGAACCTCTATCTGTTCAGCGGCTCGATCTACTTTTTTACCCTCGATTTGAGCGACAGTTCGACTCGCTACTGAAATCCATGATGAACTGGTTAGGTTAGATACGCCTTCTTGAGGCTGTGTATTAAAATAGCATTGTTCAAAATAAAAAGTTCAAAATGACATAATAGAAATAACAAAAAAAACAAAAAAATAGCATAATTAAAATAACATAATCAGAATAGCTTAATCAAAATAGCATATTCAAAATAGCCAATCGATTAAAAAGTTTTCTTATTTAAAAAATATTTTAATTCCTTTTTTTTAATCCGTTTGATTTTTTTTTTCATAATTAATTAATTTAATTTAATTAAAACTCATTGTCTCATAGAAAGTAGAAAAAAAGAAATATTAATTTTCGTAAATATCATAAAAAATTTAATTTTTTTTTCACATTTTTTATTTTAAATATTTTTTTAAAAACATTTTTGCATAAATTAAGGTAAAAACAAAGATCGGAACTTTACTCCATAAAAATTTTGTACCATTTTAGCTTTAAAATTAAAATAAAATTGATTGATTAATTGAATTTTTTTTAAAACATTTTTTGCTAATTTAAGTAAAGCTATTTTGATTATTCTTTTAATTTTTTTTTATTTTGAACTTGTTATTTTATACTTGCTATTTACAGGTGAAGCTATTTTGAACATGCTAATTTGAAGCATTGCTATATTGAAGTGTTTATTTTGATCAATGCTATTTTGATAATCTCCCCTTGTTGAGGTTGTCTTTCAAGTGACTCGAGATTTGTCGTCTTCGTCTTTAAACTATCCAACTCTTTTCCAAAAGCTCCACTTTGCTTGTTAGTTGAGTTACTTTGGTTGTAATTTAGTAAGATCAAAAATTGTTGTATTTTTCGAGTTAATTAGAGTTTCTAGTAACAATAATTTAGTTTTCCATGTCGAAAAATCGGCAATGCTAACAAAACGACTGTCAGGTGGGCTGCTTGGGGACGTAATTGCGATTTAACTTTTTTTTTAAATATTAATATTAGGACACGTTTTTACTTTAATTTTTTTAAATTATTCTAAAAAAAATTAAATAAATATTAATTAAAAATTTATTTTTAAATCTTTTGAACTCTTGACCTTAATGTCTTAATTATTTTTAATATTATTAAAGACATAATTATTTGTTGAAAATTTATATAAATTTAATTAAACTTAAGTTAAATAAAGACGAGTAAAAACATCAGCTATAAACACGTTTTGTCAAAAGTTAAATTAAAAAAAAAATTTTAGTTTCAAATTTTTTTTTTAATTTAGTAAATTTCTTTTACTAAATTTCTAAAAAAGTAAATTTAATTTACTTTTATTTATCAAATAATGGCAATATACGTTACGTTTTTTGATAAAACGCTTTTTTTTTTCTCGGGTATTAATATTTACTCTACTTGTCGTAAATTTAATTTAATTTTATTTTAAAATTTGTAAATTTATCGTAAAATTTCTATATTGCATTTCTATCACTTGAAAAAATTTATTGCAAAAAAATGCGCTTGGACAAATTTTTAATTTAGAAAAAGATGCTATTGATTTAAAAAAAAACAAATGAAATTTTATTTGCTAAAATAAACAAAACCAAAAGTGCAAAACAAAAAAAAATATTTATCCAAAAAAATCAATTTAAAATAAAGATTTAAAAATATATTTTTTTATTTTGAAATTCTATTTTTACCCTCCATAACACATAGTCTTTTACTCTTAACACTTGGTCTTAAACATGGTCTCCAACACCTGACACTTTGATTTTCCCAGTAACGGTCTTAAACACACTTCTAACGCTTTTTGAATTTAAATAATTTGAGTAACGCTTGATCTTATAAAAAAACTTATCCCAAAACATTTCTTATTTTTTACTAACAGAAAGTTACACTTTTATCAAAAACGTAAATAAATCATTAAAAGTACTGTTCAATTCTCAAAATTGAAGTAGTTTTAAAAATGGTTTCTAAAAATTCAAATTTTAAAAGCTAAAGAACCAATTCTTTAAATAAATTTACCTCAGGAAAAAAATTAAACAACTTTCAATCCAACTAGCCATTATTGTGAGAAGAATTCGTATTAACGAGAAGGAGAAGAACCTTCATTTCGATTTAGTAATGGAGAAAATAAGATAAATTAAATACAGGAATCCCATTTCTGAACGTTTATTATTTGTTACATGATGTTAAAGCTATCTCGAATTAGGGGAAAAAGCGATGAATTTCTGATTTTTTTTGGAATATTTCGTTTTGAAAGCGCTCATAACTATGCATCGATATTTAGAAATGTCCATTAAATTTTTAACTGAGGAAAATCGAGGTTAAATACAACGTCCATTAATTTTTGATTATTAGACGTATTTAAAAGACGAAATTTAACTTTGTACAAATCAAAAAGACTAGAGAAAAGGTTAAAATTTACTTAAGTCTAACAAAAAACTAACAAAAACTCTCATCACTACAAAAAATCAATCAGCATTGAGATTTGTTTAGTGAAAAACATTCTCAGACCGTTTTTTGAATGTCATGAAAACGAAGATGTTGTCAAATGTCACGAAGACTTATTGGCTAGAAGAAAATTCGAATCATGTTTATTGAAGGGTTCATTAATTATAAAATTTTTTAAATATTTTACTTTTAAAAGAAGTGCAACAGATATAATCTCTCAGCAAAGATAACTACTTTGATAATACATAGGTTTTGAAACAGTTTAAAAGGCTATTTTCTTTAATTAAAAACAGTTTTGCTTTCAAAGCTTTGATTATTTCAACAACGCCTGTCTTCTGACTTCATATTATTAAATGGTCAAATTATAAAATTCGATCCGTCTCACTAGGGCTAGTCTGACCCGATTAAACAAAAAGGACTCACATGTAAACAGCATTGTGAAGTTGTCAACATCTTTCGTCTCACAGTCGAATTGTAAACTTTGATTACTGAACATTGTTTAGCTTAACTTAACTCAGTTAACACGTGTGCTTGCGATTGAAACTTTTAAAAATTCAACACTTAACATTTACTAAATGATGTTTATTTTATATACAGTGCTGGCAAAGGTTTTGTAACAGTCCGTCATCTGACGTCATATGACCTCATTTATTGGAATTTTTTGGTTTTTATAAATTTTATACCAAGCATGATATGACGTCATATGACGCAGGACCAAAAATCAAGAAATGACGTAATATGACGTCAGATGACGGACTGTTACAAAACCTTTGCCAGCACTGTACTATCAAGATTGGTTAGCTAACAAGCACTTTGATTTTTTTTTCTTTCTCCCTCTGTTTACTAAACTTAACTAACTGGTTAGACTGGAACTTAATTTATTTCCTCTCTTATTTATAAACCACCTTTGTTATTTCCCCTACACTGTTAAAAAATTTTGTAAATAATTACACTAAATATGTTCCATGGAACACAATTAATGTGTTAAAATAGGGCTATAACTTATTTTTGTGGAAATAATAGTCAATACACCATAAAGTCGAATCCATGAAAAAGTATACAAGTAAAAAAAACTATTTTCACTACGTTATTTTTCATGCATTTTATGCAAGAAATAAAAAAATATAAATAAAAAATTACGACACAAATTTTTGAGATTTATGATTTACAAATTCGGCAATTATGGGAAAATTTAGATTTTTAAAAGTTGCTTTAGTTCAGCGTAAATAAATTCTCTGTAACATTAACACTGAACAAAAGCAACTTTAAAAATCCAAATTTTCCCATAATTGCCGAATTTGTAAATCAAAAATCTCAAAAATTTGTTTCCTACGACAATTTTATGTGTTGAATTCAAAAATCAAAACTAAAATTCTATTTATCTTATACTAAACAAAATATAACATATTAATTGGAAAAATATCCCCTTAAGTTCGATTAAGATAACTTAGTCAAATCAGAATTTTTTATTTATATTTTTTTATTTTTTTGCATAAAATGCATTAAAAATAACGTAGTGAAAATATATTTTTTTACTTGTATACTTTTTCATGGATTCGACTTTATGGTGTATCGACTATTAATTTCAAAATTTTGTGTAATTGTATTTGAGATACTAAATTTGAGTAAATTTCGACATTAAATTAATCATTTTGAGTAAATTTATTTTTATGTGAATTTAGTTTATCCAACTAATTTTTTTATAAAATTTACTTAATAAGAGCAAATTTAACTAAAAATTTTGTAAATTTTAGGCAACACTTAAATCAGTAACTTTTTTTTACACAATTTTATAACAGTGTACAGTGTCTTTCTAGTATCCTAAATATTTGGATATTTTATGTACGCATGTATTAAAGTTTTCAAAGTTTTAATAAAATTTCATAATTTTATAAATCGATTTAAAAATTGATTTTTGTAAATAATCGTTGACGATTAATGACAAATAAATAATACTAAAATAAATAATGTTTAGAATCGCATGAATGTTCTAAACAATTGATATTCCAATATGACGGCATAACTCCATCGCCTAATGCAACATCATCGAAGGTACTAGCTAATTTTTTGCTATCGTACGACTTTTTGTCTTCTCCGCTAAATAAAAAGAATGTAAAATGAAAAATGAAAAAGAACAAGAAAACATGTTGATAGAACTGCTTCATAAGTTCTACATGGGCTGTTAAAATTGTACCTATCCAAAAGAACTAGCTTCCTGAAAGTATGCATAAAAGTTACTTTGAAAAAACTAGTGTTGCGAATTTTTTTTTCGAGTCGACTTGCGAAAAAAAAAAGTCTAGTCGAGTCGACTCGGGTCGACTGAATTTTTTTAGGATTTTTTACCACTGGATCGAGTCGATTGAAAAAAATTACTAATATAAAACTTCCAATCTATAATTCAAAACAATTAAAAAAATTTTCTGATTTAATCTTGCCAATTCAATTGGCTGATTAAATCAACTTGGAGTGTGAAGAAATTATACGGTTTACTTAAATTTGGATACCTTTTACAGCCAATTTCCTTTATTTAAAATCCTTGTGGACACTTAGAAAATTTCAAGAAATGGCCATATAGAAGCTCAATTGTTAAATTATAAACGTTTAAAAAGTGCTTTAAAATATATTTCTGTTGTTTTTGCGAATAAACCATGCTATTTATAGATTTATCGTACTTTTTATTTTTCTAAAAATAAATTTAGCCGATTCTCCAAGCAATATTAAGTGACCGGAGTGATTTGGTTCGATAGTCTTCAGTAAAACTACCGATCAGTTTTTTCTAAAATTCGAATTTTGTCATTTATGTTGAATAACTTTTTATATATTGGTCGGGAAAAGTTGATAATAATTTTTTCTGAAAGCTCTCAAAATTCTCTACAGACTTTTGACCGGAGATGGTATAAAATTTTGTTGAAGAAAAAAATTGTGGTCAGTTTTTTCAAAAAAAACAGCGATCTGCGTTTTAGTAATAGCCGTTTTCTCCTTCTATCTATAACGAATTTAAAAAAAAAAGATTGTCAATTTTGTTTTAAATTTTATCGGCATCAGTGCGAGTTTTGGTAGGAATCAAGAAAATATTTCGTCAAGATTTTCAAATAACTCGAGATTTTTGGCTAAAACGTTTAATTCTTTTAAAGTCTTTAAGTTAGATTCGAAATTTTTTATAAATTAATTTTTCTAGAAAAATCCTTTAATGCGACACTTTTTTTTAACTCTTTTTTTTTGTAAATTATACAATTAAAATCCGCTAGTACTCAAGAAAACAAAAAATTTATTTCTCCAAGTGGGACTTATCAATCCTGTTTAACGAAGTTTTTATTTAAAAGTTATTTCTCAACGCTTAAATCTTCAATTCAATTTTAGCTTGATTCCAAATCAGCGATTAATTGTTAGAGACAATTTCATTAATAAAAAAAATTGTACGTATTGTAATGTCACGCAATTTTTTCAACTAATTTATGCTAAAAAAGATTATGATGAAAATGATCTAAATCGATTTAGCTCTAGGATTTTATTTATTTTTCTAAATATTACAAAAGTAATAAAAAAATAACATTAGCATAAGATAAATTTCAAATTGCATATTATAAAATTTGCAGCTGATTCAGCGAACAAAGCTCGTTTTAACAATCAAAACTTTTAGTTTTTCTCTTTGACTGAGATTAAGCTTTAGACTAGATTTTATCAAATCTTCAAATAATATTCATTCATGTTGGAAATAATAAAATTTATTAAGTCATATCTAAATATTTTTGAAAAATTTATGCTTTTTTATAAATTTAATTAAAATTTATCGATCGTTCCGTCTTTTATGAGGTTGAAGTAGAGTTATGATTGTTGAAGTAAGCCTTAAATTCGATTAAGCACGAGAAATAATTAAAATGATCCTCTTTTCTTTAAAATAAGATAGAACAATTGTTTTCAAGAACACTGAAAAACACTAAAAAAAAATTTTTCATTCAAATTCCATTAATAGACAACTTATTATTATTTTTGTAGATTTGAGATAGAATGCAACTTATTTGCTTTCAATTAAATGGTAAAATTGAAATAAGCAACTAACATAACATTCCTGAGATTTTTTTTTAGATTTATTATTACACCATAAATCGTTCTTTCGTTTTTTTTTTAATTTTTTGTTTGTTCAAAGTACACACTGATACAAAATCAATGCTTAAAATTAATAATAAAACTTTTTGAAAAAAAAAATGGTGCAATTAATCCAAAAAACAACAACAGTTTAAAATTTAGAAAAAGAAAGCTTCATTTTTATAAAGAGTCTTAAGCAGTATAAAATGTCAGTAATAATTTAGGAAAACAATGTAAATTCTATAATATTTATTCGAAATTAAATTTTTGTTTCGTTGATTTATTCGACAGATAGAAAATAAGAAATGGTAAAAAATTTCAAATAATTCTATAATGAAGATGAGATAAGCAGCAGGTTTCTTCTTATACCTAAAAGAAAATATTTAGACCAATCTAACAATCCGTAATAGCAAAACTATCTTAATTTAAATTAAGATTTTTAATAATCCTTAATTTGAAGTTTTTAGAACTCGAAGCTTTACTATTACTATTTAAATAAAGCTAATCTTAACTAATTTTTTCGAAAAAATTCGATTTTTCTGTAATTGTAAAATTTATTACTTAAAATAAAAAAGTTCTAAAAGACACTGAATGTTAATTAAAGGATAAACAATAGATAATAATTATGTTTCTAACATATGAAAAGGTTTTTTACCATAACCATTAAGATCTATTAGTAGTAGTAGTAGTATAATAAACTGCAACTTGAAACTAGTTCAAGTGAACTCATTGAGCTGTAGCAGTCGTTCCATAAGACTTCACCAGCCAGTCGTCAAGCTTTGATTTAAAAGTGTTAAGGCTTCTTGCTTTAATCGACTCCTTTGTCAACTTGTTCCAATTATTAACAACCCTGTTAGTAAAAAAGTTAAACCTTGGGAGACAATTTTTACCTTTTCACGATGAATTGTTTTACTATGCCTTCTCAGGTTATATACCTTATGACCATCGCTGGCGTCTGAGATAAATTTTAAATCATTGCAGAAATTTACTGTTTCCATTTTGTTTAATAGCTTGTACATTTGTATCAAATCACCTCTCATTCTTCTCGTTTTTAAATCATTTAAACCTAATTCGTTTAGTCGCTGGTTATATTCGAGATGTTTGAGTTCCGGAATTAACTTTGTGGCTCTTTTCTGTTCCTTTTCTAATTCGTTAATGTTCTTTTCAAAGTAAGGAGACCAGGAGCTAACTGCATAATCCAGATGAGGCCTAAAGAGGGATGTGTAAAGTAACCTAATATTTTCTTTACAATGGACAATATTTGTTAGATTAAAAGATTTCTTGAAGAAAAAGTTTCGAAAATTTATAAGGAAAAAAGGTTGAATTTTTTAAGAATTTTTCCTCCTATTTTTAATTTTTAAAATATATTTTTTTAAACAATAGCGATATTTTGTTGGATTTTTTCAATTCTCAAAAAAAATTTCGTAAAATCTCAAAAATATCTCTTCGTAGATTTTTTTTCCAAATTTTTTTCTTCAAAAAAGTTTTCTGTACCAATTTACGTAAAATTTAATTTTTGAATACAGTATTAATTCATTTGACAATCATGAATAATAATTAAACACATCTTAGGAAGTTAATAATAAGAATCGACCTTGAATGGGATGATCAAATAAAAAGCTTACTCTGCCTTGCCTACACTTAAACGAACATATACATTCAAAATAATGTACACATTTATGTGAGATCTCAAAATACTCATAGCAGTATGGAGTTATTTCAAAAAGCAAGAAATTTAAGTCATTCAAAGTGTTCAAAGATTTTTTACAAGCATATACAGACAAAAGCTATACAGACAAGACCCACAGAGACTCTTAAGTTTAACTACTTTGGAAGAACGACGAAAAAGGGATGACTTAATACAGTTATTTGAATTCGAAAATAATCTTAATATCCTAGATTGGTACCACCCTCTAAGTCAAGTTCCAAATTTGAGATTAGCTTGTTCTTCAAGTTCAACAAAAAATGGCAAGCGTAAATATCGACAATTCGTTAAATCATGTACAGCTCACCAAAAATTTTTTACTAATCAATGGAATAAACTACCGGATATGTTCGTTGCAGATTAACAATAATAATAATTAAAAGTCTTAAAGGCTATTTTTTTACGAATACAAATCATTATTTTAGAGTTAAATTATTTTCGTGACCAGGACTTAAAACAAAAATTTTTTTACTAAGGTTCTCAAGCCATAAACCCTAGTTTTATTTTCGGTGTTTTCGAAACCTGATTACTCACCGTAATTGCGAAAAATTTGGACTTAAGCTATTAGTTCTTGAGACCCCTTTTGACTAAAATACTTATTCAACATCTGATAAAGCAAAATTATTTTTTCTATAAAAAATAAAATTTGTAAAATTCAATTTCAAATTGTTTTTGGAAAATTACTGTAAAAAATTACCTTTTATTTTTTCTCTTTTTTAAAATATCAGTTGGCCTTGCAAAACTTATAGTAAGTTTTAAAGAGAATAAATCTATCTTTAATATGTAATTTTAGTATTTTAAACTTTTTGTTACTTAAATAAGTTGAAAAGAATTTAGTAAACTAGAGTTTATCGTTGTCTAAGAAATGTCTTGGAAGCAATTTTTGGAAACACTTATTTAGAATTTTGGGAAACGGTTTTTGAGAATGTTGATTAACTAGGCCATTTAAAAAAAAATCTAAAATTATGTGGGTCCAATTAAATATTTGAAATCTTTTAGAACATAAGAATTTACCCAAAAATATTTCAAAGTATAATTTCAGGTTTTTTTTTTAATTAAAATAGAAATACAAAATTTAGGCTAATTTTTGTCTTATTTTTTTTTAGTTTTGAAAAATTTAATTTTGAAAAAAAATTTTTTTGTTGTGACAAAGGTGATAAAAATTTTAAGTAAGAAATTAGATTAAAAAAAAACGTGTTTATTTCTAAACATAGTATAAAAATGTAAAATAGTTCCAAGTATTATTCTTTATCTTAAGTTAATGATGCGTAATAAAAGATTATGTTTTGAGAAACTTTCTTCTCGATAGTACTGCTCTCAAACCATTTTCTCACCTTTTAGGATACTTGATCTGATTTTTTCTTTCCATTTGATGAAATCTAATAAAGGAATTCACCAGCAAACATATGTTGATTAAGAATAAGCTTGCCTCGAATATATATAATTACACTTAAATCAAGTATTTCAATTATCAGAGATTATTTAAGAAAAGAACATCATGAGCAATATCAGCTCTATCTATAAGAATTCTTACTTGAATATTTAATTGAATCATGAAATTTATGCTTACAAAAAAAAATCCAAGAAACTAATTAATTATTTCTTTTTTTTTTTGTAAATTTTAATTAATTTTTACCAATATAAATGAAATATTATTTTTTAGCAATATTACTTAATCTTTTTAATTTAAGTTTCATTAGATCTCACGTGAACTCGTTGCTTTTAATTTTATTGACTTGTTAAAATATAAAATACATAGGAAAAATTTTCAAAATTTAATTTTAAGATTTCTTAAAATTTTAAAGAAGATTTTTGGAATATTACAAATCGATAATTTTGTAAAAATGAAAATAGAAATATTTCAAATATTTGCCTGATCAAATATTTATTGTTTAACCATTAAAAAAATTAACTGAAAATATAATTTTTTTGTTATTTATAATTACGAATTTTTGTTTATTTTTGAATTTTATCTTTTTCCTGTTGTTTTTTTTTTTGCATTCATTAATTCAATGAAGCTTTTACAATTTTTCTCCATTTGAAATTAAGAAATAAAATTTTAAAATATACTATGCAGGTAATATTTTTAAGACTTTATGCTCTAAGACGGAAATTATATCTTAGAAGAAAAATAAAATAATTAAATATTTGTATACAATGAAGTCTTGCTTCTTTCTCAACCTTTCTTAAAATCGAGTTATATAATTTTTCGGATTTAATATTTTTTTAGCGTTTAAAAATTTTTAATTCGTGGTAAAAAAACTTTTAAGTTTAAATTTTTTTTATTGTTCCAAGCTTCGTTTAGGTTTTTTTTTAAATGAACTAACAAAGATTTTTCCATTTTGGAACGAACTTATCAAAGCTTAGAGCTTTTCTGATAATTTGACTATAAGATCGTTGAGCTTTAAATTGATAACGACTGAGAAAAACCTGGACGACAGAATTCTCGGATGCAAATCTATTAGTCGACTAAATTATCACAAAATCTATCAAATTTTTAAAAAAATATTTATTTTTATTAATTTTTGTGTTAAATTCTCCTGATCACTAACTTTGTGACACACTTGCTCAACGTTCCGTTTAATAAGACGACGTTGTTCAGGAATATTTTTGGAGAAATCTAATGCGGTTTACGATCTTAAAAAAATTTTAAACCTAATCTTAAAAAAAAGATCTGAAGATCTTTCCAGATTTAAAGAGTTTTGTTTTCTTCTTCAAATAAATTGAGTATTTTTTTCATTTAAACTGTCGAATTTATTTTAATTTCATACCAAATTTTCTTTTTAAACTAAATTGGGTAAAGTAGAAATTTAATTCAATTAGTAGAAAGCAAAATAAGAATTCACTTTTCCTAAGCAAATTCGAAGAGAGTAGCAAAAAATTAGCAAATCAACAATATCATTGATTTTGAATCAATCTTGCAATCATAATTCGTCTTTTGAAGTTGCATATTCATGTTGCATATCCTGACCCTTGATGTTGCATTAAAAAAAATCCTTGACAATCATTAATAAAATCAAGTTGTGAAAAAGATTTAGGGATTTATATTCAAATGATTTGAAAAATGGCACATCAAAGTAAGAAATGCTACATCCAAGGCTAACCGTATCTTAGGGTGCACTAGAAAATCTTTAAGTATCCAAATCGTGAGATAACAAAGCTTTTATATACATATCTAGTTCGCCCTCATTTAGAATATGCTATTAGTTCATGGTGTCCATTTTTAGTAAAAGATAATTTATAATAAAACTAACATTGGTAAATCTAGTAGGTATAATTTAAGAAGACACGATCAAGTTTTAATTTAAGGATTGTAAATGCATGGAATCAGCTGCCTAAAGAAGTTATAAAAGCAAAGAATCTAAACAGTATCAAAGCGGATCAATGGATTAAATAATATTGAAACGACTGCTATAGTCTTATAGGGTTATTGTTGGGAGTTTCCCAGGTTGCAGTTTTTTTAAACTTCTACTACTAGTTTCCAAATTCATTTTGATATTTAATATTGAGATGTTAAAAAGTTTTATTGAGATTAAACTGTCTCACTAATAACCTTTGCCCATTCTTTTATATCAAATGTTATAATATAATCTTTGTTTGAAACGTGCACAACAAATTTAATTCTGATCTTTATTTCTTCAAGAAATTTAATAAAAGAAAATGAATGTAAAGTTATTAATATATTTGTGCGCACTGTAAATGTTGTAGTAATTTATTCAGATGAGTGTGCTAAATCAGCACATTTTAAGCAGCGTTGTTGACAAAAGCAATCTTTTATGATCTACTTTTTATTTCTTTGAACATCATTGTAGCCTATTTTTCTTTCAACTCTTTCAAGATTAATTAATTTAATGAAAAAAAAATCCGAATAAAATTAATTACTCAAAGAACCCTAAAGACACTATTCATTTGATGAAATTTTCCTCGTGATTTTTGACATAAACTCATTTATTATGCTTGTAATTACCAAGAGAAAAAGGTTAATCTAGTTATTTCATATTTTATTAATTTATTAAGTTATTTTGACTGGCATTTTTTAAGTAATTTAAACACTGATTTGGCAATAACATTATATGGAATTTTTTCTTATACAAAAAGCTAATTTTTAGTTTATTTCCTCATAGATTTAATTAATATTCAGTTTCAAATTTTTAAATTTAATAATTTTTTTGTTGTTGTCAATTTTTCTTCTTGATAAATCACAGGAAAAAATTAATTAGTACAAGAAGAATTTGATTCTTTTTGTGTTCGAATTGGAAAAAAAATAAATAAAGAATGAAATTTATTTCTATTAGTTAAATTAATGGAAGAATAAGAATTTTTTTCAATTGCCTAATATTTAAAAAATAATAATAATAAAAATAAAGGAGAAGAAATAACATTAAAGCGAGTTGAGATCTTAAATTTTTTTTTTAAATCGATAAATAATAAATAATGACTCGCTATTTTATATTTTTAGTATTTAGTCTAATTCAACAAGCAACATCGAATTCGGATGGTCAATGTTGTCGAAAACGAATTGAGTGCTATGAATGTGATAGTCGATTTGATCCAAGATGTGGTGACCAATTTAACTTAACCAGGGATACGGGTACTCTCATATATTGTGATGATCTATGTGTCAAGTTAAAGCATAAATTTGGAAATAAATTTTATTATATTAGAAGTTGTGCCGATCAATTTAAAAAGATTTACATAAAAAAGACAGAAGTTTGCTATTCGACACGTACTAAAGACGGAGGAAATTTATGTTTTTGTGATCATGATTTATGTAATAAAGCAAATAGTTTAACGAACTTATTTAAATCCGAGTCATTTTTTAATTTAGTTAATTTTTTTTGGTATTTTTTTGTTTATTTTTACAATTGCAATTTCATCGAATTTTGATTGGTTATAGAATTAATAAAATTATTCTTAAGCTAAAATTTATTTAAATTTGTTTTTTTTTTTAGTTTTCAACACAAATATTATATAATTCTTTTCTTAAATTAAGTTCTATGCTATGAACCTTAC
>NTPY01000672.1:1096056-1136090 GCA_002922825.1 Brachionus calyciflorus | reverse complement strand
AATTTTCTTGATCTTATTTCCATGCAACCAAATATCGATGATTGGCTTTCATTTCACTTTTATTACAAATCTTAAGTTCCAAAGAAATTTTTATAGATGATTATCTTTTTAATTTTTTCCCTGACAAAGGTATTTTTTTACTACATGTTTATAAAATTTTTCCAGACACCGCTAATGTTTTCGATCAACCCTCACTACTACATCTAGCCATCATAAACCCAGCTCCTGTTTCCGAACCCGGAAGCCGCTTCTCCAGTGACCATCACTATTATATTGAGAATTATCCTCTGCCAAACAACATCAACTTTAAAAAAAAAACAATAATTTTTACAAAATTTATTTTTCTGAAGGTTTTTTTTTTGACTACAAGAAAGTAATGAATATACAACGACGTCTTATTTGATGGTATGTTGAGTAAGTAGATGAAAAACAAGCTTTAAATAGAACAAATAAAAATAAATATTTTTTATCAAAAAGCGTCATGAAGAAATGTCACTCACTAATAATACTTGATTTGCGACAGACGTTCAGAACCTTCAATAAGATTTATTTTTAATTTATTTATTTGGAGATTTTAGAGAAATTTGGACGGTATCAACTGAACTCTTTCTATTATAAGATTTATTGAAGCTTTAACAAGTAAACCCTAAAAATATCTTGAATTCAATTTTAAAATAAACAAAAAATGAACTAAGTAATGCATAATCAGAACATGATTATAATTTATAGGAAACAAAAAAAGTAAGACATTCAAAAAAATTTGCGCACTTAAGGGTTCTATATGAAACAAAAAAGAGTATATTTTACGACTATGAATTAATTTTTATTAACTTTTGAACAAAAATTCTTAGCTAAAATCTAATTTCAAAATTTGTTTTTTTTTGTAATATTATTCATATTATTTTTTAGCTTTTCTTTAAATCAAAAAATAAATATAAAAGAACGTAATTTTATGAATTTGAATTATTTAGAGAAAAAAAAAGATGTTATCTAGTCGAGCAACTCTAATTTTACTTAATACAGTTTTTTTTCTTCTTGGTGGTTGTACCTTGGCTATTGGTCTATGGTCTCAATATGACAAAGATTTCTCGTCATTATGGAATACCTTAGAAATAAGTAGAATTATTGACGCAAAGAGCCTAAATGGAGCAAGTTTATTGCTTATTATAAGTGGAGTTATGAGTGTTCTTGTTAGTTTTGTTGGTCTTTATGGTGCATTTGTCAAAGATAGATGTTTCTTATCAGTTTATTGTATTCTAATGACACTTATTTTAATTCTAGAAATAGCTGCTGTTGGTCTTTTTGTTTCTTATCAAAGTGATGCTAAAGAAAAACTTAAAAGTGGTCTAAACATAACAGTCGATGCCATAAACAAAGACCATGATAAAGCAGCCTTAAATGTAATGAATACAATTCAGACATTTTTTAAATGTTGTGGTGTTGAAGGACCAAATGATTATTTGGATTTGGCCAATATGACCTCATGCGAAGTACCTAATACTAAAGAAGATCACCCCATATATTATCAAACTGGATGTTACAGTGCCATTATTAGCTTTATAGATGCACATTTGCCACTTTTGCTTGGACTCTCAATTACTTTAATTTCATTTCAAATATTTTGTCTAATTATTTCAATCAAAGGTTGCTCTAGAATCAGATATGATGGTTATGAAGACATCTAATTTTTAAAATTTAAATTTAAACAAATTGGAAAATCATTTTCTAAACTTTTTTTTATTAAAAATTTTGTTAAACTTTTTATACAAATAAAATTTAAATTTAAATTTTTATTTAAAGAATTTACACAAAAAACGATAAAAAATTGTCTCTCTCTAGTCGATAAAGATCAAACTCTGTTAAATTTTGAAAATGTGTTTAAAAATTTGATTTTCAAAAAACTACCCTATCCAATTGCCTATGAATTCAAGAAAAATGATTTAAGCCAAGTTTTTTAATATTAGAATTCCATCGATAAATTTTTTAAAGTGACGATTCACTCTTTTATGTTTTTTAAATCTCCAAACCAATTTTTTAAGTTTTGTTGGAAAAAAATTTGGTTTTTTCACTACATTTACAATTAGAGCTAAAATTAAAATTAAAAAATAAATTAGATTTTTGATTTTTAACTCTAAATTTAAGATTATTTTCTTATTTAATCTTAACTGTAATGAAAAAGATATTGAAAAAACCCGAGAGTTAAAAATTTTTAAAGCATGTAATCGATGGTATATACTCTAATAGTAAATAACTAAACTGTAACCAATTTTCTAACAGGTGAGCGGATTCTGTAGTTTTTAAATTTTTTGCAAAAAAAACTTGAGCAAGTTGCAATCATCCTTTCTATCATTTGATTAACTAATTTTTCATTCGTTTATGATATAAAGTAGGGGATAGGGCTGCACACTTTAAAAAAATTAAAACAATTTACGTCTTAGAAATAGTTGACATAAAATTTCGAAAAATAATTAATTTTACTCGGTTTACGCAGTTAAACAGAGTATTAATCTTGTTAGTCTTATGTTGCGGACTAACTACGTAACTCCTCACTTACTAATTCACTAGTACTTATCATGTGTTAAGGACTAGTGAAACATGCTTTAATTAAATAAAAAGTTTCTTTTTTCTTTTTGTTGTTTTGGTTTAGTTTATATTTAAAAATAAAATGTTTAAACCTTAAATAACATCTTTTATTTAAACCATCCTCAACCATTCAACGGTATAAACTAATATAAACCGTAAGACTACGTATCAAACAGAACGAGTCTGCAACACTTAATTTTGTTATTCGAAGTAGAATTTTTTTCGAAGTATAATGCAATTATAATTTGCTTTGAGGCTAAAGAATAAAAAATTTTTAACTTTAAATTCTTGCTTCCTAATTCAGTAGATCTTGATATCGTTTTGGACAAAAATTCTTAATTTGGGAGAAAAAAATGAACATTCCCTGATAGAAAAGTTTTCTTTTTGTCCAAAAGAATGAATTCAAAAAATGAATTTGATTGAGATTTCAGAAATATGGTAATATACCCTTTTAATTCGAAATTAAGAATAATTAGAGTTATTGTTTTTTTCGTTCAATTGAAGAAATAAACTATTTTCCTTTTTAAAATTGAACCATTTTTCAATTCATTTCCCATTATTTTTTTTTATCTATTTTGAAAAATCACTCAATCAAAAAAATCTACCACATGAGCGGTAATAAGCTTACTCTGAAGTGATTCTAATAAAGACTCTAAGCAAACACGATATCCTAATACAATGTGAATTTACGGTTAACTAATGAAAATATACGCAATATATGTCCATAAGGCAAAATACATAAAATTTGAATTATTTTATTTAATATTTGACTAAGGAGTTTTAGAATTTAAGTCCACTGATTTTTTTGATTCTAATTGAGTTTGTGAACAATGTTGTACAAAAAGTCGACATCACCCTTAATTTTGACTTTACTAATTTAGTAAAATCGACAAAAGACGATTATGATTTTAGGAAAATTAAATTTTTTTGTATATTTATTCAGCCAAATAGTTAAAGATTTTGAGCGATAAGTTTTTGAAAAATAAGTTCTAAAAAAACATGATTTAACCTTTACATTTGATCCTCTCAATGAAAATAAGAAATTTTATTTAATTTTAGTGCAAAGTTAAGTCATTTTGGTGCATCGAAAAAAATATAGCCCTCTCAATACGATTATCAAATTAAAAAATATTTAAAAAAAAGTTAATGATGTCATAAATTGATTCACTTCAATCTGTTATAAAAACATTTTTAAAATTTCAACTAATATTCAAAATTAAATTTTTTAAGCCAAAAATAAACAAAAAAATAATTTTCGGTTTATCGCGAATTTTTGGCAAAGACTAAGCCAGAAAAAATTATTTTGAGAGTAAAAGGAATTTTATATTCAGTTCAAAAAATAATTCTGTTAGATTTTTAATTTGAAATCTAAGAGTTAAATTTCAAAACTTGATTTATTCACGTGTTAAAAAAATAAAGTTAAAATAAGTGTGTTGATTGACAAATACCATGTTGTTTTTTTTCTCAAAGCTAATTTCTATTTTTAAAGTCTATTGATTAGAATAAAATTTATAAAAAGACTTTCATTCTTAATGTTAATTTTAGCTTAAAGTTTTATTGAAAAAAAACGAATTTATTTGAAGTAATTAACAAAAAAAAACCGTAGTTACAAAACTTGAAATTATTAAGATTTATTTCCGTTTAAATTCCTTTATTATTTCTAAAAAGCTTTTCTCCCATTCAATTTTGAAAAATCACAAAAAAAATATTTGAAAATATTTAACTTGCAAACAAAGTTTTTTATAAAAGAAAAAAAAAATTACATCTGAAACTAAAATTTACTTTTTTTAATGCTCCTGGCTGGAAAAAAATAAGACAATTATTTCTTAAAATAAAAATTTTAAAATGGAGGCTAAAGTCGATGAAAACCCTGAAGAAACTGAGGAGGAAATACACAATCGCATTTTTGTCGGAGATTTCGAAAACCTACCTTCAATTGCCTCCAAAATTGTTCGTATTTTCACTTCTTCAACTTTTACTGGTAAGATAGAAATTATTGAAAGAAAAAATTAATTGATTTAATCTTGATTTAAAATACTCTTGAAAAGATACTGCTGTTGAAAGAAACTTGCTTATGGAAACAGTCTATCCGAAATTAAAAGAATATTGTAGAGAACAGCATGGTCTAGAATTTCAAGTAGTAGATATGCGCTGGGGTGTTCGTGATGAGTCAACTGATGATCATAAAACAACTGAGCTTTGTATGCAGGAGATTGATAATTGTCAGCGTTTATCACTTGGGCCAAATTTTGTCGTAAGATTATTTAATAATTAACAAACAAGTTTAAATAAGCTCTTATTTTTTATTTAATAAAAGGTATTTCTTGGTCAAAAATATGGCTATAGACCTTTACCAACACGAGTACTAGACTCTGAATTTAATATGATTATTGACATTTTAGAGGACGATGATGCTAAACTAATGCAACTTTGGTATAAATTAGATACTAATAGTGTTCCTAATGTTTTTGTTTTACAACCGGTGAGTTCAATTTACAAAAATTTTACTAATAAAGCACAGAAACAACTAATGGAAGAGGATCAAAGTGCTTGGTGGAAAACAATGGGGCAGTTATGTACAATTATAAGAAAAGGCGCTGCTAGATTACTAGAGGCTAAAAAATTTTCAAATGAAGATAATCATAGATACAATTGGTCTGGTGAGAAAATTTTAAAATTAAAATAAAATTAAGTTAAATCTTTTAAAATTTAATTTTTTTATAAAGTTACGGAACAAGAAGTAGTCCGTGGTATATTGAATTTTAAAAATAATCCCGATCATACTTTAGCATTTATAAGAGAGATTAGAAATATTAATGTTAAATTATTTACTCACTCTGCCAAGTTTATTGATATAAATTTTGCTGCTCGTAAAATAGATGACGAGGCTCAAAAAATGCTATCGCTTTTAAGAGATGTTAAGGTAAGTTTTAGAAAGGATTGTTTGTTTGTAAATTTTAATTTATATTTTTTTTTAAGGTTCCTGAAAAGCTTATAGCATCAAGTATAATTCCATATTCAATTGAATGGTCTGATAATGAGGGTATTAACAAAGAAGATCATGCTGCTTATTTGAAAGAATTTTGTGAAACTTTTTATTCAAGAATAGTTGAGCTAATTGAAAGAGCTATTTCGAAAAGAATGAAACTTTGTTATAATAAGTAAAATTCTAACAAAATTTTTTTATTTCCAACGAAAAGTTATAATTTAGGTCTATTGATAAGTTGTTTGACCATATAAAACGATTTCAATCTTATCGTAGAAGTTGATGATTATGACTAACGCTCCATACATAGAATTTTCTTACTGCACTTGAATTTGAGCCTAAGATCTAAGATAAATTCTTTAAAAGAAATTATTCGATAATTTCATATCCTTAACATATTTAGCTGACTACCGTTTTGATGGTCATTTTTTAACTATCATATAGGTAATTAACTCATCACATGACCTCATTTGGTCTGTGTTTTCACATACCACTTGCCAATCGATTAATTAATTTTCAACAGAGAATTTTTTCGAGATTTTCCACAAAAAATTAGGATTAAAAAAAAAAGCTTAGCTGATTTTCATTCTCAAAAATCAAAATTATCTCATCAAATTAATTTTGCTCAAGATCCTATTGATAAAGCTATTAGAGAAACTTACCAATTTTTTGACAAAACAGTGTTCTCACAAGATAGTAAAACTTTATTTTGCATTATTAAAGAATTTAGAATATGAACTATATTTATATGAAAATAGATTATTTGAATTAAATGAGATCTAAAATACTTCTCAACCTCTAAGTGATGACTAGAATGATTTTCAACGGGAAAAGGTTCGGTGTTTCATGAATAAATTCATCCTCACTATCATCATCTGTTACACCAGACTCATCAGAATGCTTCAAATTTTTAACATATTTTTTCTTAGGTTCGAATTTATTAAGATCTTCTATTTGGTTCATATAGATTTTTACTTATCAGTAGAGGTTGACTCTTACTAAATAATTTTAAAAAAAATCTTGCTTCCTCATTTTCAAGATATTCTTGTTTTAATCCAATTTTCATAAAATTTATAAATAAGATTTGACCAAAGTGGAATAGGCAGCATTTTACTTTTATCAAAGGAAAAACATATTCGAAACACATAGGAATTTTTGTCAATATTAAAATAACATATAATTGGGAAAAATTTAAATGCATAACTGCTTTTTTAGACCTAAATTCTCTAGAAGGGGAAAAAGTAACCTTTTCCTACCCAAAATAATTCTTTGGTTAGACAAGGTTACTTTTTCCCTACCTAGAGAATTTGGTAAGGGAAAAAAAACCGAGATTTCTGAACTTTTTCACATGTAATGCCACTGGATTATATAGAGACTGTACTGCGGTATACCTAGCTTTTTAGTAATAGCTTCAAATAATTAATCTTTTTCAAAAAGAATGTATTCAGAAATTTTGCAGCATCAACATTTTTGTAAAAACTTCACACGACTTTTCAAAGGAAAAGATGAAATTTTAGACAAACTTAAGCTCTATGTCAAAAATGATGAAAGAAATCAGCCATTTGTAATGCATGGTCCAAGTGGCTGTGGAAAAAGTTCAATTCTCGCTAAATGTGCTTTAATGGTAAAAAAACCTAATCATCTAACTCAAATAAATACATAATATAATTTTTTTTATTCTCAGATTCGTCCTTTATTAGGCAACAAATGTCAGCCAGTCATAATTACTCGCTTTTTAGGAACTACGCCGGATAGTTCTTCAATTTATCCTTTATTAAAAAGCATATGTCATCAAATAAGTCATAATTATCAAAAACCAATTGATAACATTCCTTTGGAATTATCAAATTTAACTAATCATTTTAAAAAATTACTCGAATGTGCCACAACAGAAAAACCCCTATTCATTTTTTTAGACTCATTAGATCAATTGAGTCCTATAAATAGCGCTCATTCGCTGTCTTGGATGCCTGTTAACTTACCTAAAAATGTTAAAATTATAGTCTCTACTTTGACTGGTTATTTTGGTATGATTGAAACTTTAAATAATATGATAGAAATACCAGAGAATTTCGCCTATGTGGAACCACTTGGCGAAGAATTAGCTTTGAATATTACTTTTGAAATGCTTAAGAATATTCAGAGAACAATTAGTGATCAACAATTGGCAATAGTTAAAGAATCTCTTAGAGCATGTAATTCTCCATTGTATGTTAAGTTGGTTTTTGATCAAATTTCTTTGTGGAAATCATATACTCTAGAAACGTCGCTGGCCAAATCAATTGATGATTGCATTTCGAAATTATTTGAAAGAGTTGAAAACTCACATGGAAAAATTCTAGTCTCACATGCACTCGCTTATATAACTGCGTCTAAAAATGGTCTATCTGAAGCCGAACTTGAGGATTTAATTTCGCTTGATGAAACTGTAAAAAATATTTTGAAAAAAAAAAATTTTTTTTAGAAATCTGATATTTTTAATTTTATTGTATTCTTAAGGTACTGAATGATATTTATCAATATCATTTGCCACCAATTAGAAGAATACCACCACTTTTATGGACGAGAATAAGAAATGACATACCTTCATACTTGAGTGAAAGAGAAGCTGATGGAGTATCAGTAGTTTTCTGGTATCATAGGCAATTTATTCAAGGTATTTTTCGCGTAAAAAATTAACATTAAAGAAAAAATTATTGAAAAAAGTTCAGTACAAATTATAACTAACTTGTACGCCTTTAAGTCTTCCTTTCCTTTTCCTAAAATTTCCTGAAAAAGGAAAGGAAAACAATCGTACCAAGTTAGTTTTAATTTGTACTGTACTATTCAATTTACATTTATTTTTATAGCTTATAAAAGAAAGCTTTGACGGAGCTTAAATCCGAACGCGTCAGCTACTTTAACTAATTTAATAAATAAAATTACCGTATTTCCTCGTTTAATGTCCCAGGGCTATTACACAAGACATGTTTTAAAAGCCCATGTGTGATTATATGAAAAAGACCTTTATTTTTAATTTTAATTTCTCTGAGACATTAGTTGAAACTGATATATTATATATATTTTTTTATTACAAAATAATTGATATTCTTATTTCAAAATATATTTATTTGCAAAAAATTACATCAATTATATAAAAACGGACATTCCTATTTTTAAATTAAAAAAAACGAAATTTTTAGTCATAGATTCATGAATCAAATACTAGATTAGATAAAACAATACAATTAAAAACGAAATTATTCCTAATCAGAAACAGAATCATTTTCTGAGTCCGAAGAGTCAACCAATTGCATATCGACAAAATCATCTCCAAAACCACCAATCTCATCTGCATGATCATAATCCTCTATCATATCAATTTGATTCTTTTCTAAGAAACCTTGTAACTGAGAGTGAAAATCGAGCATTTGAGATGAGGTGATACCACATCTATCAAATGAATCTCGGATTATACCAGCATCTAACTGATCCCATATCTCACTAATACAATTTATTACTTGAATATATCCTGGAGATCGAATGTTTCCGGCAGGCGTAAAAGTTCGTTCCTCATTTATTAACCAATTCTGCCACCTTTCATGGTATGCTCGTACAGGTACGCTGTTAATTCGATATAAAATGGAATTTGCTTTAGTCTTTGAAAGAAAATGATATTTTTGTTATAATAATTTGTTCGGTGACTCGGTATAATTTTTCTTTTAACAAAAACTACCATTTATTAGTTTAAAATATAAAGAAAAAATGGAAAAATTTTATGTCAAAAAAAAGGCTTGAATTGAACTATAAACTGTCTGTGGTATAATTAGCATTCAATATCTTTCTGTAACCTTCATACATAGCAACTTTCAAAATATACAGTGCTGCTTGTTACTTCGTAACATTCAATTTTTAGCGTTACTCGATAATGTTGTATAACAATATTTAGCGTTCAATAACATGTAAAATAAATCAGAGTTTTCTGATACATAGGGTTTTTAAAAAAAAAAATTGTCAAAACAAAAAAAAATCAATTAATTTTTTACTCTAAGATTTTACATCTTATTAAACTTAAACATCAGAGTTGGTCATAAGTCGAATGTTCCTTTTGGTTTTTATTCAAAATTAAATATTGGGATGTGAAGTCCATTCGATAAATTTGATATAGCTTTTAATTTTTATGTTATCTTTTAATTGCTACAAAGTGTAACAACTTTAATTCGAATTATTTTAATAAAATATTTTTCGAATTAAAATAGGAATAAAACTTAATTTTTTGCTAGAAATATGGCCAATGTTGGGTTTTATTATTGGAAAAAAGGTTCAATTTGACATATTTTCTTAAAAAAAATAAAAAAATTGTTATAACATGAAATCGATTTAATATAGAGTTAACCCAAAATTCAACCTTATTTCTAATAGTAGTAGGCAAAATTTAACGGCAATAAAAAAAAATAAACTCGATTTTTGAACGAAGAAGCAACTGGAAACGACTGCTAAAGCTCACTAGATTTCTACTTAGATTAAATTCTAGGTCTCAGTTTAAACTACTACCACTAACTTTTCGATGAATTCACCATTAAAATTTTGTCTTGTTATTCAAAATTTTGTTCTACACGCATAAATCAAAAATCCTTTTTTCGAGCAAAAGAAAAACCCTTAAAAAATTTTTTCTTTCCTGAACAATCAGATAAATATTTTAGAAGATATTAAATTTTCATTTTACAGAAAGAGAGATTAAATATAAGAAAGAAAGCTATAATCTTTCGTATTTATCAAGTTTTCGTATGTTCCAAGCCGAATAGGGTAATTATTGTAGGCAATTTTAATCACTTTGTCTTTTTAATATCAAAAGACCCTAAAAAAAGCTTGAAAATTACAAATTTTAAGACCAAAACTTAATAACCAAACTATTTGGTACTTTTTGATCAAAATGTATCAATAATCAATTTTTTATCGATTTTATTGATTATATTTAATTGATAAGTGAACTCAAGAAAGCCCAATGTTTTTTAACTGGGATTGGTATATTCAGTTGGAAAATAGGTAATAGAAAAAACAGAAAAACAGGGGACGAGAAGAAATTCGGGACCGAAAACTATTAGATAATGCTATATAACCATATAGGATACTTTAGGATCTTGATAAGATTAATTAGGAAATAAGATTCTTATGGCTTTCTTGAATTTTCTTACTAAAAAATTTTATCGACTTATACGATCTTTAGAGATCTAAATAAGTTCTTAGATAGGTTTCTCTAAAGAAAAGGGTAGTAAAAACTTATTTAGATCTCTAAAGATCGTATAAGTCGATAAAATTTTTTAGTAAGAAAATTCAAGAAAGTTTTAAAGGAGTACATACAATTCCAAAAAAAAATAAATTAATCCTTTTATATACCAATATTTTAATCCTCTCTAATACCAATATTTTAATGCTTTATTAAGTTATTAATCTTTTTTTATGTGTTTAAGTCTCAACAAAGCGATTTCTATCAAATCAAAAATTCAAAGCCTATGTTCATAGTCAAATAGCTGATTATTTTATGGGAGTTTGGGCAAATGTACCTAAACCATACTCATACACTGAAGAACAAAAGCGCATGTTTTTACTTAAATCAATGCATGGTGAAGCTGATCGTAAAGTTCCAGCACAACCAGAAATATTTTATAATCCTATAGACAACTCAGTGAGATACAACGGTCGTAAACTAAGTGAATTACCATTTCATTTATTACGTTCTCGTCGCATAGAAGAACTCTATTCAAAAGTTTTATTTCATTACAAATTTTTATATGCAAAACTATGCTGCATGCCTTTAAATAGTTTAATAGCTGATTTTGAAGATTGTTTAACTTCGTATAAATATGATAAAGAAGTGGTTTTAGTATCAGATGCTTTAAGACTATCAAGTTCAGTTTTAAGTGTTTCGGCATCTAATTTAGTCCCTCAAATAGTAGGACGACTCTTGCCTTACATTTTTATAAACTCTAAAAAATTTTCCAATGTAAAAAGACTTATAGAAGAATGTGAAAGTGATGGTCTTCATGACTGTGCTTTAGTCCCAGCTTATAATTGTTTTCACGTACCTGGTGGACCATTAGTCTATTCTCTAGAAGCTCATCCATTCGCCGTATACGGACTTTCTTTAATTGTCGATGGAACTCAACTACTTTCTGTCTCAAATAGATTTATTATTTTTGATCTAAGTAGCGGTGATGTAGTCCGAGTTATAAATCCTCAAATAGAAGGTATCCTACAGTCTCTTTCAGTTTCAGCTGATAAAAAATATTGCGTTTCTTTTTCGAATAATGATCAAATAATTGTATGTAATATTATAAGTGGAGATGTTAAGGTCTTAAATAGATATACTTCTAATTCAACACCAGCTCCTGTTCATGATCCGAAAAATCAAAAATTAAATAATTCTAAAAATAAACCTGTCGTCAAAAAAAATACAATTGAAAGTTCACCAATTCCTAAAGAGTATAGCGATACTTTAATAGGCTCGTCCACTGGTATAAATTATTTTGTAATTTGGAGTAAATATTTCTATTATGTTTATGATAAAAAAGCTCGAATTGTCAAGGCTGACCAATGGAAATTTCCAATTATACAAATTGAAATAGTCGAGAATAAGAGTATAGAGAACTATGGTGTTGAATTGGAAATGATTACAAGAGCTGAAGATTGTCGTGATGACGAGGAAAAAGACCGAGATCATTTAATACTAGAGTATAAATTTATTCTAGATCAATCGAAAATTCCGAAAAAAAATAAGGACTCGACAGACCTTAGCGAAGAGGATATTTTAAAACTTTACATTGCTAGTTGTAACATGATCGAAATACACAGTTGTTTAATTTTGACTAGAGATAAGAAAAAATTGTTTACTTGTACTGAAATTGGCGATAATACAGTCGAATGTTTTCGTAATCGAGTAGACCGAGCTGAAAAGAGTCATGTTAAAAATATATGGAAGTATCATGGTGCATTAGACGATAATTATGATCAAATAATATCGTTAATTTTAAGTGATGATGAGAATTATATGTTGGCTGTTGTAATTTGGGGTTTTAAAGTATTTTATTTGCCAACAGGTCAAAGTAAACCTCTTAAATTTCCACCGGGTATTAAGAATATAGCTATAGGCTATAAAAAATTATATTTCTCAGCTCTTTTTTCAAAAGATAATAAATATGTAGTGGCTGGTGTAAGAGATAATATTTACATATGGGATACGAGTTATGGTATTTTTTTAAAAGTTTTAGATGCTCACTATGGTAGGATTACTAATTTGCTAGGTTCTTTTAAAGAGCAAAAAAATTTAGTTCTTTCGAGCTCAATGGATAAGACAATTAAAATTTGGAATTTGAATAATATCATGGAAGAGGATTTTCCAATTGATCATTTAGAAAAACCTATAGAGGCTTTGCATGTGAGTATTATGGCATCAATTGTTTTGGCTCAATCGAGAAATCAATTGGCTATTTTTTCATTGAAAGACGGTAAAATAAAACATCAATTATGTCATAATCCTCATGGAGCTCTTTTCACGTGTTCAACTATGTCCTCAACGGGTACTTTTGCAGTTAGTTCAGAGTCTAATCGTCTAGTGATATGGGACATTGATGAAAAGAGACCAACGTTTGTTGGTAATTCTCAGCCGAGTACAACACAAATTAAACAATTTCTTTTTCATCAATCTGAAATTAATATTCTCGTATCGACATTGGATAATATAAATAAACTAGTGACTATAACTAATTATATAATACCGGATGGTGAAGTTATATATACAATTGAGTATAACTTAAAACCAGGTACAGAGTATAAAAATTTTGTAGTCACATCGGACGATGCTTATTTAGTTTTTTTTCGAAATGATAAAAAAAATGATATGCTTGCTGTTCATTCGGCAACAGATGGATCACATTTACATAATGTCAAGTTACAATATCCAAATTATATTGATTTTATATCAATGGTTCCTATGCAGAAAAATCAACAACAAATAGCTATTATTGACGCCGAAAAAGGAAATATAATTAATGTTAAAGATAAAAAATATTTGAGGTCTATACCGAAATGGAATGGTAGGGCTACGAGAGATGATAAATTTGGTCTATATGCACCGACCAGAGGCGGTTTAGAGGTACTAGATCTTAAAAATGGTAGTAAGGTAAAAATTTTGATTCCGAAAATTGCCGAGGGTGTTTTCGATGTGGACACAATAATAACTGAAAATGATCGACATGTTATTTATTATCATTCAGGTCGACGTACTATTAGAGCTTTTCGACTTGAAGATGGTAAAAAAATAGCTGACTATAAGAGTACAGCAAGAGTTAAGTGTATGATTTGTACACAGGATAGTAAAAATGTAATTATTGGATGTGAAGATGGAACAATTCATATGCTTATTATTACTGATCCTGAAATGGAGGATCATGTTAATTATTTGAAAGAATGGCGAGCTGAGCAAATGACTCTATTTGCAAGAGAAGGTATTTTAAAAAAAAAAGCGTTGTTATACTAAATGTTTAAACTATAGACTAATGAAAAAATATGTTTAATAGAAGCTTAAAAATTAGTTTTTTTAGAGCTATCCAAAACATATTTTTGAATTGTCAAAACTTACCGGAATACCGCGCAATAGCCACCCGGGCATTTTAAAAGAAATATTATAATACCATGGTAAAGAACTAGATTAGGTATCAATTTTTGAAAAATAAGAAGCCATGGTCTGTTTAATAATATTATGAAATACCCAGGTCTAAAATTGAACTAAAAAAAGGCATTGTGAATTTTGCTACAAAAAAACAGTACAAAAATAATCAAATTTTAATAAAAAATTAAAAAAACATCTCTGCAATGAAAAAAAAAATTGAAAAGCGTCTTTTTGCATATTTTGTTTGTTAAAACCTTTTGCTAAATGGTGAAATAAAATTTACATTTTAAGTTTTTTTTTTTAATTTTATTTATTTTTGCAGATTGCAGAGATTTTGCAGACTTTCTTGCAACTAATGAAGTTGTACTTAGTTGCACATTTTTTTCATTGCAGAGATGTTTTTTTAATTTTTTATTCAAATTTGATTATTTTTGTACTGTTTTTTTGTACCAAAATTCACAATGCCCAAAAAAAGAAATCACATCATTTTGATATTAAAAATATATATACTGTTTCTTGTGGCATCAGAAGCTTCTAAAAGCCTAAAGCTTTTAAAATCACACCTTTGTTGATAATTGTTGGTTTAGACCACTCAACTCTAAATTTAATCATTATCGGTTTATAGATGGACATCAATCCTATACAGCACAAAATCTTCAATCACCAGAATACTCAAATGTGATCAATTGGTTTCTCAAATTTTTGTTGAAATGAACTTCAATTTTTAAAAAGAATAGTTTCGATTATTGTGAGCTAGTTAGAAACTTGAATTTTCAGTCGGTTCTAAAAAATTAATTTATGAAGATTTTTATTCTGAAATAATTTCAGATATCTTTAATTGATTAAATTTTAAAAAAAAACTGGTTTTAAAAAATATATTTTTCTAAATTTTTTATTTTAATTCTCAGGTCTTTCTCATAAAACTGGACATTAGACCATGGTATTCTTTATGATTTATCCCCCCTAGGGATCTTAAATAAAATTTAATAAATTTTTGCTATTGCGCTATGGTATTTTTTTTGAACTCTAAATTAAGGTTGTTAATTGAATTAAATTTTCAAACCTTAAAGTTTCGGAAAAAAGTTTAATTTTAGTAGTTTTAAATTTTCTTATACTACCCTGGTCATTCACATGTTCCAAAAATGAACGTTCGAATCCTTTCATGAACGTTCTTGTTCATCCAAAATCATCTGAACGTTCAGAAATTTTCGGACCATTTCAAATCTTTTCAGACATTTTCATAAATTTCTTGAGAATCTCAAAAATATTTAAAATTATAAAAATATTTTTTTAAAATAAATTTCTAAACTATTTATTCTTTTCCTAGTCTTATATCACTCAAAAATGCTAATTCAACACAAATAACTTTTGTAAATCCGAAAAATTTTTGTAATAGAAGTAATTATTTATCTTTTGATACCACAAACCATCGGCGTTATATCAGTTCATCGAAAAAGAAATTCATAGAAAAAATCTTATAGAAGAAAAATTTGGTAGAAATTATTTTCATAGAATTTACTTTCATAGAAATATATTTTTATAGAAAAGTAACTTCACTGAAAGAAAAAAAATTTTAAATTATATAAGTATTAAAAAAGATGAATCCTTAGTTTAGAATAATAATTAAACGAATATATCCCTATTTGGATAATTTCGGAATTTGAAAAAAATTACGTTTTAGAATTTTTAAAGTTGTCATTATAGTCGTTCATGCATTCTAACCTTGTTAATCATGCTCAATTGCTGAAGTGTTTTTATGCCAGTTAATTGAAAAGGTTTAAAAAGTTAAAATTTGTTAAAGAATTAACTTGCAAGGATCGAATTAACTAAGTTGGGCTGTATTCAAAATTAATTTTCCAACCTAAAAATAGCAATTCCTTTTTGTTAAAAAAAAATTCCCGATGAAAAATTCCTTCTATGAAAATTTTTTTCTACAAAAGAAATTTCGATGAAATAAATTTTCTATAAAATTAATTTCTATAAAAATTTTTCTACGAAAAAAACTTTCTATGAATTTTTTTTCTATAAACTGAACGTCCCCCAATATAAACATTTAATTTAATGTAAAATAATCGTTTTATAAGGAACTTTCATGTTATGATTCACAACAAAAATAAATACAAAATTTTTAGAGGAATACAAATACTAAATTTTATTTAGCGCTACCACGATATTGTGTTTTTGCGTAAAATTATGAAATTAAAAATTTAGCGTAATTTAACTTTTTATTTTATAAGCTGTTTCTTCTCCGACACCACCTCAAGATGAATCAACATCAACTATATTTTTCAAAGGTTTAAATGCATTTACCCAGTTATTCGATACCGAAGGAAATAAGACCGATGAGATAGAAGAAGTTAAACAGGAGATTAGTTCAGGCGAAAATTTAGATACTCCAAATGACCAAAAACAAGAAGAAGAAATTGATCCAGATCATAAATTAATAACAGGAACTAATGAATTAACAAAAAATCAAGACGATGACAACGATGTTATAATTCCAACAAGCTCATTATTAAATGAAGAAAAAGAATCGAATTCAGATGTAACAAAAGTAGATAATGATGTAAATCAAAGCGGAAATGAAACGAATGAGGAAAATAATAGCTCTGCAAATAATAATAATAATAATCAAGAAGAAATTGTATGAATGAGTCAACTTAGAATTAAAATAAATGATAAAATTTCATTTTTTATTTCTACTTAAAACTAACGCCTTTTTTTAATTAGTCCCCGTTTAAGACCTTAAGATTTCAGTATTTGTAATTTAAAATAATTAACTAATTTTAATTTTTTTGTTGTTGTTGTTGAAATTTGAATCATTTAATGGTACATGGTTTTGTTATAAATAAAAATACCATAAAATTAGTTTCTTGTTCATTTAATTTTTTATTCTTTTTTTTTTCTTTTTTAAAAAAATTTCTAAAAATTAGAATTCTTTAATAAAAAAAAATAAGAAAAAAAATGAATAGATTAATAATAAGCTTATATTTGATGTTAATTTTTGTACTAATTAAATACGGGAGCTCGAAGCCAATCGTCAAAGAAGTTCTCATAAGAGATGAAACTGAATTGAATAATGCAAATTCACAAACAAATAACAATAATTTAGAAGATTTAATACTCGATAGATATTTGGCCAATCGAGCTGATTTTTTAAAAGGTTTAAAATTGTTAAGAATTTTGGATTCTTTTAAACAAAGTCCACAAATTGACAGTGCTGAAAATGAGAAATTAATGATTGAAGATGATGGCAATGAATTAAAATCGAAAATTGGAGTTCATTTTAATCAAAAAAGAAGGACGTTTTTTGTGGGAAAATAATTTGTTTAGTTCTATATTTAAGAAAAAAAGAAGCTTTTAGTGTTGTGTTTAATTTTTTTTTGTTGTTGAAACTAACACCGATTTATAATTTCTTTAATGTCTATTCATAACTTGTATTTTATTTCTAAAATAAAATTGTTAAAAAAAAATTTCGTTTCTTTGGTACATCTGTTAAAACCAATTGGAAAATAATTTTAGGACCTACAGTGATTCTAATGAAAATGTAACGTCAACCGTAACTTTTGACAGTAACTGTAACCATAGCTCAAATATCTTTAAATTCAAAATTAAGGCAAATTAACATGGGTTACGGTTACGGTTACGGTTAAAAGTTACAGTTGACGGTTGACGTTACATTTTCATTGCAACCACTGTAGTAGGTATGAAAATGACAATCTACTCAATTGATGGATAATTTTTTCAAAATAAAAAGATTTAAAAAAATATCCTTCTTTTATTTACAAAATATAACCTTTACAATTTTAAACATCTGAATGAGACCACCTCTCTCCCTCCGTCTTTGAATATTAGAAATTCCATCTTTGAAATCCGATCTGGGTAGCTTAGACCTCTTAACTGCGGGGTCAATCTTGTCACCCTTATTTGAACCTTTTCAAGTTCGTGAACATCTTTAATATTATAAAGGGACCATGAGCTAATAGCATACTCTAAATGAGTTCTAACAAGAGTTTTATAAAGAAGACTGGTGTTGTGTAAGTCGAGATATTTAAAATTTTTTTTGATAATTCCTAATATTCTATTCGCTTAAGATGGGCTGTGTCTAACTTGAACATTCCATTTGATATCATGTTTCATGAATATTCCAAGATCCTTTTCACACATTGACTTAGCTAATACTTGTTTTCCACTTGTATTTTTTTCAATTTCATAATCGAATTTTACATTTTTAAGCGTTTAGTACCGTTGACCAATTCTTTTACCAATTACAAATCTTGTCCGTATCATTTTGGAGCTTCAGATTCGTTGCAAAATTTTTAATTATAGCAATTGTTTTGGCATCATTAGCGTAAGTGTAGAACAAAAATCTATTCTAAATTAACTTATAATTTGGAAAGCTTAAATTTTGGCGGTTCTATATAACTCAAAAAAATAACAAAAAAAATCTGAAAAAGAACTTTTAGGATCTTAAATTTTAGATAAAGCTAAAAAATTAAATTTAATAACAGTATTTAATTTGGAAAAATTTTGGAATTTTTTTCTTGGACACATTTTGTATCTCTTAGTATAATTTTTTTTTTTGAGAATTTATATCAATAATTCTAAGAAGATTCTGGAGAACCTGGAGTAAAGAGAATCTGGAGAACCTGGAGTAAAGAGAATCTGGAGAACCATTTTCTTATTCGTATAAGTTTGAAATATGTCTTGTAGTATTTAAATACGTTAATTCAACTTAAGAAAATCAAGAACTATTATTAATAAGCCTTTCTCTTTGGTTTTTGTTTCAAAAAATAAATTTTTTGTTCGTTTCGGTCCTACGGTCTAATTAACCCGAAAACGGTGATTTTTTGAATTTTTTATTGTTGTATAATTCTACTCTGGAAATTTAAAATATTTTCTTCAAATATTACTATTACATTATTTACGAAACAAAAAAAAAACATTGGAAAAAATATATGAATTTAAAAAAAAATATTTTGTCTGTGACCGCTCCTGAAGTTGGATTGTTGAGGCTTCTAGAAGACTGAGAAGCCTAAAACTTTTTTACGAGGGGTCTGTTAAAAACATTTACCAATAAAAAATTTCAATTAAAAAAATTAATGAGTTATATATTTTTAATTATTATTCTTTTTTATTTTATTATTGACTAGTTTCTTTTTCAATTTGTGTTGATTCGTTCAAATCTTGACCACTTGTATCATTTTTAGACTCATTTGTCTCTGATTCATTTTTTAGTTTTTTACTCGGTGTACTTTCACTATCGCTAATTTCAGATTCTTCTTCACTATCATCTTCCAAAACCTCAGCACCCTTTCTTTTTGGTAAAGTACTAACAAAAGCAGTTTTCCAATCCTTACACTCCGTATATTTACAAATAATTTGAAATACTTGATTTACAGTTAATACCGGTCGAGTTTTCATATGCATAAATTTTCCTATAGGCAATCGAGCATGTGATAAATTATTCTTAAGAGCTAAATTATAAGTCAAAAATTTGTGATGATTATGATCGACTAAACCTCCAATTATATAAACTTTAGTCTCATCAAAATCTTCTATTTCATTTGGAGAATCACTAGTTAAATAAACTAAATTTTCCTTAGGCTCATTTTGAAATACTTCTAAGTAATTAATGTCATGCAAATGAGCGTCCCAATTGGACAAACCTGATTTTTCTAATAATTCTTTAGTTCGATTTGTACAACTGGTCATGTAGAATTGTAAAGGTTCGCTTATACGACGATTTGCTGCGTAGCAATAAGTCAATTGTTTGCATAAGTGATTTATATCAGAATAATTCATTAGACTTTCAAATGAACAATCAACAACTAACCTAAGTTTATTAGGCGAATTGGCCATTAAGTTTTTCTTTAATTGTTTTCGCTTAATTTCAACTTTTTCGCCGTTTAATTTCTCTACGACAGCGTAGTTTTGTTTTCCTTTTAGCTTGCGCATTTCTCGCTCTTTCTTACGTCGTTCAGCTTTGTACTGTAATGATTTTTCCAAGCGTCTTAATTTTTTTTCTTGATTCTTAGACAATGGCTTAGTTGGATTTTCAGTGGTCACTGTTTCCTCATTTTTATCACTAGGATTTTCCATTTTAAAAAATTAAAAAAAAAATCTTTGAAAAATAAAAAAAAATTTATTAAAACAAAAAATTCATTTGGGTGAAAATAATAAACAACAACAAAAAAAAATGTAATAATTAATTAAATTAAATAAGAATGTTCAAGTTAAACGGAAACTGTCATTTTTATTTATAAGCCTTTTTAAAAAATTCAATTGGTAAATTTGAAAAAAAAATTTAAACGATTTCCATGAGTTTTTAAGAACAAAAAAAGTAAATATTTACAAATTTAAAAAATTTTTTTTTTTAATTTTTATTTAATAATTGCAATCGTGCAAATTTTGATGTTTTTTTTTTGAATACAAAAAAAAACTTTGTACTAAAAAACTTGTCTTTTGTTGTTATTGTTTATGCCTCTTTGGAAAACTCATATTCTTTACCATTTTTATTTTCGTTTGATTCATTATTGTTGTTTTCATCTGACTTGGCATAGATATAATCAACGCCTGTTGATTCGTCTTCCTCTATTTTTTTCAAGCCTTTTTTCAATTTGATGCGTTTAGCTATTCTGTATGTACCATAAACAGGTAATGCTACACATCCGACAGCTAAAACACCCACGCCAACGACTAGACCAACTGCTGCAACAAATGGTGCAGCGACTATTTTGCCACCTAATACAGAGCTTCGAATCAATTTTCTCTTGAATGGTTTATCTGGATACAATTTATATTTGCAACCGAGTATACTTAGTTTACTATAATGATCTCCAATAAATTTTAAACTCCTAAACTTTTTACCACATTTGTAACAAAAGTCACTAAAAAAATTAAAAAAAAAAATTGACTGAAATATTTTGATTAAGTTTATCTTTTATTTAAAAAGTCGAATCAGCGTGTCGGACAAATAAATAAGACTTTCGTGATTGGTATTTTTTTCGATGAATAAAATCTTATATCAATATAAATATTTTTTGAATTTTTTTTTTCTAATTTTTAGGTAGTCGTTTTAACTTAGAGACTTCAAAATCTATTGAATCTAGTACCGTAATCACTCGATAGTAGTACCGGTACAAAATCGAAATTTTTCAAAATTGTACCACCCCCATTTTTTATAGCCGAAAGGTCTATGAATTCATTTAAGTATTAAAATCAATAGGTACAAATCTGAAACCCTAGTTTTGTACCATGGTATAAATATCGAGTGATTACGGTATACAGTGCTGCTTTGTAACAATCATTTTATAACGTTATATTTGGCAAGTTTTCTTAAAAAGAGAATATTTATAGGTGATGAAAAAATTGAAACCACAATTTGAAATATATTAAGAAAGCTAAAAATAGGCGTAAAAAAAAGTTTTTAAAATATTTTTTCATTCCCTAAAATTGTTTCCTTTTTAAGAAAACTTGCCTTATGATAAATTATATAACGCTATGTAACGATATATAACGTCAAAGCAGGATTGGACATTAAATGCAAATAGAAAATTTTTGAAATTTGGTAAATTCTCTTTCATTTTATACTCAATTTTGAACTTCATTTTGCATTCAATGTTCAACCATGGGTTAAAGTAACAGGTACCACTGTAGTTAACTCATTTAAACAGAATTCTATTTTTCTGGCAAAACTTAATTTTAGAGGCATTTAGTTTTTTTTTTATTTGTCCTTTTTGATCATTTTTTTTTTAAAAGCTTACCAAAATTTAGGTGAAAATAGTAAGGAATATTAAAAAATTTAAAAAACTGATTTTAATTAGTGATGTTGCATTTGTTGTTTAATTAGTTCTGGCTAAGCGGTTAGCGAAAATTGGTTGCCAAAAATTTGGTCGACCAAAATTGGTTAACCAAAATCATTAATTTTAATTTTTATTATCCTCACGACCGAGTGCTTAGTAACTCCTTTTTACAGAGCCGGTCGCTACACTTGCTTTTATTAAATTTATTTAGCTATTGTTTATTCATGGGTTTATTACCCAAATAATTCTTAAAATAAAGGCTATGCTAAAAAAAACTTAGTTAAAGAAAATGTATTTAGTTTACGTTGTAACTAAATTTTAAAATATTTTGATTTTTTATGATAAGGTCATTAATTTAAATCTTTAAAAAACTGTTTTCATAGGTTCTAACGAGTTTTTATAAGAGATATTAAAAAAGGGTTCTTACTTGTTACAAAAAGGACACGACATGTGATCACAACCTTGAGTTCGTTGTATATAAATATTACATTTAGGACATATTTGGGCATTTTGTTGTCCATAATGAACTTCTTTAGCCCAATACTTAAGCATACGATCACCTTTACGAAATTCATTACACGCAATACCATCATGCCATGGAGCATGACATTGAAAGCACCATACCAATTGACATTCAGTACATTGACATTTAGTCAAAAGAGTTGTTTTCGACGATTTTACTCTTCGTTCTAAATTATCTAAATTCATTATATGAGAACAACGAGGACATGTCTTACATTTAGAATCCTTATTGGCATCAACTAAAAATTTAAGATATAAATTTAAAGTTTCTTTATCGAATTTGTTCATTCGTTCACAAATCTCATCTTTATGTATCAATTTTTTACAATTATTATTCAAGCATTCTATGCGCACATTACCACATGATTCCTTAATTTGTGATTGTATATACAAATTAATACATTTATTGCATGATTTTAAATTACAACAATTACGAGTATTAACAAAACAAAAATCGTAACAAATTTCACATTCTGTACGAGCATGATGAACACGTTCGTAAAAATGACCATTTCTCGAATACTCATTTTCTTCATTTATTTCTTCTAAAAATTCAACTTCATCATCATCTTGACTAGTATTATTATTACTATTTAATTTTGGCAATTTTGATATGTTAAATATCGATGTCAAATCGTCCAAATCTGATTCGGATTCAGAACTATTACTATCGTCAATATCTTTAATTTTATTTAGAATATTTTTTCGAATGTATATATTCGAATCTGAGTCAGTATCACTGTCAATATAAGGACCTCTGGGTTTAATTAAAGTTTTCAAATTGAATTCTTCGTCACTACTCTCCGAGTCACTTGATTCACTATCACTAAATTTATCGTTGAATCTAAAACTTGGTAATTGTCTATTCGATGTATTAATTGACTTTAGTTTTGTGTTTAAAAAAAGAGATTTTTGTTGATTTATAGAATTTTTTTTGTATCGTTCCGAGTGCCATTTTCTAGGCTCTATTTTAACTGTGTTTATACTTAATTGTTTACGATTTTTAAATGAGTTTCTTAGCTTTTCAGATATGCTTCTTTGTAGAACATGGACTTTGCCTTGTTCATTTTGATTAATTAAACTCGATGATTGTAGGGTTTTGGGTAGTTGAGTCTTAGAATTATTAGTTTTTAAAAGTGTATTTTCTAAATTTTCTAATTTAGTCGATGGTTTTATAAAAACAACTGGATTGTTATTGTTCGTATTTCGTTTGGAATTTAAATTTACTGAGTTCTTGATATTTAAATCCATTTTCTAAATTTAAAAAAAAATTATGAATTTGAAAAAATTTGAAAATTTCGTTTTATTTATATTTAGAAAGAAAGGAAATATACCTAAGCTAAATTTCACCTTTTTTTTTTGGTTTGAATAGATATTTAGAAATTTTTTAATTATGAGTCATACACTTCGTTTAAGAATTTTCTTGAGTAATTAAATTGGCTTACCAGATACACTTTTCTTATTTGAATTAAATTATAATTTTACTTCTGTGTTTTTTTTTTCAAAGGTTGAAAATTTAGAATCAATTTAGAATGACCTGGTTAACAAAAAATAAAAATTGCTATAGGTAGAATTTTCTTAAGAAAAAAAAAGAATTCAAAATTAGGTTTTCTTTTAAAAATCTGAATTATTGAGAAAAAAAAATAAAGAAAATATTATTTAAATTTCAAAGGATTTTTGGAAAAAAAAATTAAAGGATGATGGAGTTGAAATTTTTTTTTGTTACTTTTTTTGTCTTAAAAAAAAAATTTCAATTTTATTTGTCGAATTTTAAATTTAAAATTAAAATATTTAAATTGAAATTTGCTTTTTCATTAATAGACATTTTTTTTAATGAATTAATCTCCTTAATTACACCAAAATGATTGATTGTCAATTAGTCTCCCTTATTTATCTTTGAAATAGATTAGATATATGACTGACACACATTCAATTTCAACACAAAATCAGTGTGTTGTTTTTGTTGAAAAAATAACTTAGAGCTAAAACATTATGTTTTTGATAACTTAAAGAAAAACAGAACATTTTTGTGTCATATTAAGCCTTTTCTATTCCTAGTTATACCTGGACCATAAGTCCTTTAGTGTCTTTAAACTAATCAAAAGAAGGAAATGAAAAAATCGTTAGCATACATTTAAATGAAGAAACAAGTTAATCTTCAAGTAGGGTTGCTCAAAATAGTAAAAGTTTTTAATCGATTAATAAAAAAATTTACAAAATGAACAATTATTTATCAATAATCTTATTAAATCTAATCAATATCTTTCAATCATATTTTTTATTGTTAACCTTTATTAGATTGAAATTCTAAAATTTTTAGTAAAAGATGCTTGACCCAATAACACAAGTATCGTTTAAGATTTTTTCTTACAATATTAAATTTTCTTTTATCGATTAAGGAGTTTAGTTTCGATGGGCATTTTCTTTTTAAATTAAAATAAAATTTGTTAACTTATCGACCCACAGTTAATGTGTGATGGTCAAGCGGAAAAAATTTATTTAAGATTTAATTTTGACATACCACACATTCATGTAATTAACATTAGTTGTGTGTTCACCAGGAAATGAGCATGAGTTGGCAAGACCCCAGTGTCTGGTGATACACTATATGAATTGTCAATCACAAAAAAGATAAAAATTAAATAAGTTTTTTCAACCAAATTTCGAATTAATAACTTATTCAGAGAATTAATAAAAATAATATGAATCTGAAATTTAGCCACTCTGTTAGAAGCTTATTTAAAATTTGCTAACCTTTTTATGATTATTCTTTAATTTCTCTGAAATAATTAAGAAAATATTTCACAAAAATAGGTAGGTTAGGGGTAAATTTTCCCCGATAAAAAAGGTACTTTTTCCCTAAAATTTGGACCGGGGAAAAAGTACCCATCACGAATAGGTGTATGCTTTACATTCTTGAAAATGTACCCATATAAGTATCGAATCACATTAATTAAAATTATCGAACCTAGTTAAGTAAAGGGTCCGAACTCAAGTATCCATTCTTTCCTCAAAAAAAGCATTACCAAAGTAAAAAAATATTTTATTGGTAATAAAAAATCTCACACAAAACCGAAAAAAAATTTCTAATTTACTCTCTAGTAACTAAATTTTAATATTCTCCCATTTTTTCAAGTGAATATTTTTTAATTTATCTTAGGCTCAACTACATACAAATGATAGAAAAAAATTTTCTCAAAAAAATTTTTTAATATAATTTTCCTTTTTTTTTTGAAACTGGTTTTAAAAAGGATACATGGTTGCTTTTTTTGGTTATGTTCTCCTTTTTTCTACCTTCACTGATAATTCAATTCAAGGCTTTGATGATTATATTTTCAAAAAACTAACTGCATTTTTCATTAGAACCACCTTCATTTTAAAATATCTTTAAATCTAAAATTTAGTTGAAATTTTTCCAGTAAAATTCAAATCCTTAGTATAGATCTCAAACACCTTTTTAAAAATATTATAAAGAAAACCTTGTCTTTACATTAGAGAAAAAAATGAGCCCTAACTTTTATAGTCTAATTAAAATTTATTTATTCATTTATTCTAAGAAACAATTAGTTTACCAATAAACAAAAGGAAAAATTAAAAAAGAAAACTTTTGTGAGTATTTATTTTAATTAAATAATATTTTCGTTCAATTATGCCTGGGAACAGAAAATGGTTTTCCAGAATATTGTTAGGAAAAAAATTAATATTTTCAAAGTTAGGTTCTAAATTTCTTACAAATTCCATGTGTTCCTTTCTTTTTATCATAGATTTTTAAGACGAATTCCAGAAAGATTTAGAAAAATTTTGTCCTCAAATTCATTTTTTATCACGTATTTTATTTTTAAAGTTTTGTTTTTTTTACATTTTCTTAAAATAAGAAAAATAAAAAAGGCATTAAGATTGCTCGGTGACTAATAGATCCAAATATACATTGGGTGTGTTTTTATGCTTTTTTTAAAGAAATAAATTCTTGAATACTAAAATGAAATTTCATTAGAAAGAGTCTAATATAATAAAAAAAAATAATTTTTTTCAATAAAACTAATGTGAAAAAAATGACAAATAATGTTCCTCAATGTCCATTAAAAATAAAATCTAACATTAAAAAAATTATTTATTAAAAGGTTTTACATCATTTTTATTGATGACTTTTTTCAATCATACAAACATTTTGATTAGCAATTAACATTTTTACGATAAACGGATCCCTAACTTTATAATCCCCAGGTCTTTTGCAAATCAAACGATTTTTTTCTCTTAAGCATAACAAATTTAAATATTGATTATTTTTCTTTATTTTTGCATAGGGTTACATAAAATTATTTAATCAGTGACGTTACTTTGTTAACCCAAAAAAAAAGAGAAAATTTTTATAAAAATTGAAATAAGAAAAAGAAATTAGCATAATCGAAGATTTTTTTATTATGTTTGAAAGCGAGGGAGAATATAGAAAAGAAATAGGCACATTTGTATCAAGTATTAATAAAAAAAAATATGGATTTTTTCAGTGTGCATTTCTAGTGTTGCTTGATTCTTAAGTTATTTTAGTCGAAAATCTTGTTGAATGATTAAGAATTTTATTAAACCGAAATTATAATAAATATTGTTAATCATTCGATTAAATTATTGAGCAAAACAAAAATTCTATCACTTTCAAATAGGTTTAAAGTGAAAAGTGATTTAGAATAAAAATTGAAATCATTAGCTTTTATTTGATTTCCTTAAGTTAAATTTAGATGAATCAGCTTTGTTCTATTCAGTTCAATTAAAGTTTTTAAAATTTATATTCATTAAAATTTCAAGAAAAATTCTTTGAAAAAACTCGAATCTTTCAATTATTCGTAAAATATTTTTATGATCGAAACTTAATTTTAATTTAAAATTTCATAAAATTTCCGAACCCTTTTATCAAACAACATCAAGCATTTTTTTTTGAACAACAATTGAACGTTTTTCATAGACTTGATTGAAATTTTTTCTGAATCATCTCTAGTATTTTTTCTTAAAATATTTAGACTTTCAGCTTTTACAAAGAGTAATTGTTAGAAAAATTTCCAACACTAGACCTCTTTAAGCTTTTTTTCACTCAAATTGACTCTAAAAGTTACCTCTTTGTCTGACAAACATTCCCTATCGTATTTAAAAATTAGGAGAGTATGGCACATATCTAAAGTCGTAAAAATCATATAGAGTTTAATAAACCCTAAATATTTCCCTTGATGTAATTGTGGAAAGGGGAGTTTAGGGTGGGTGCTTTTAGGCTCAGAAAAAATCTTTATAATACCCAGTGGTAATTTCTGACCATTATTATGTGTGAAAGAAAAATTTGACACTGAGGTTTTCTATCAAAGACAATTATTTTTTAGAAATTTTTGTACTTAAGGCTGCCCTTAAAATCCAGAACTTATGAAAAACGGAGTTTATTTAAAACGAAGGAAACAAAAACAAAAAAAATTTAAAAATTTTTCTAACATTTAAAATTTTTAATTTAAATTTTCTAACTCATATTTGACTTGATATTTTTGATTTGCCATATAAAATGCACAAAAAACTATAGTACACTTTAGTAAAACTTTGCCTAAGTAACGAAAAATCAATATTTAAAACACTTGCCAGGATGGATTCTGGGGTGAGTAAAAAAATTATAAAATAATAAAGGTATTTATAATAATTTTTAGAATAAGCTGTTGCATTTTCAATATAATTTTAAATTTATCAGCCAAAAAAAAATTGTAAAATATATGATATCAAAAATTTTTTCTCAGTAAGTTAACTCCTGCTGACGCATTATTACAACTAATTGAATTTAAGATAAATATACTTATTGACATAGAGATTAAATTTCATAAATATTTGAACAATTTGACACTTTTTTAGAGTCAATTGCAGTTGACTCAAGTAAATTTGTCAGCTAAGTTATATTGGTCTTATAAATTTTTCAGACTTAAAATTATCGTTGTTCAATCAGTTCAAAATTGAAAATAAATTGTCTCAAAAATCGACTAAAAGGTTTTCATCAGATCTTATATAATTTGAAGTTCACTTTTTCATGATTCATTTTACATTAAAATTCAGAACGATTCATTTTTTAAAAAAACATGTTTAAAATTCTTGAAGAAAACGATTGTCCTAGCGGGACAAGATTTTAACCGCTATATTCTATTAAGCCATAAACTAAAAAGCAATCATACAGAAGTAAAAAACTTTAGGTGTCTCTTATTGCGAAAATATTCCAGGAAAAAATCAAAAGGGGTGAAAATCAATTGACGCCGATTAACGTCAATTTTTTTTAAAACTTGACGTCATTTGGCATTAAATCTTGACGCTGACTTCATGTGTTTTTGCCATGTTTTAATTTTTTTCGAACGACATTGTAGTCGCTACTGGAGTGCCAAAATAGGTTTTGACCATCTTGTTGGGAGCCAGCAATATTCATGGGTTGGTCAATTTTACTCACAATTAAAAAATGGTCATCCACAAAAAAATAAGAGTTATCCACAATAATGAATCACAAATAACTGTTTTATAATGAAAAAATTGAGTCTCGAAATATTTTTAATTAATAAACATTTTATTCAAAGAATTTAATGAGATTGAACTAGGTTTTGGGGCTCCACACTTTACTTTACTTTCATTTACTTTACCAAGTAAAGTAAAAAATCTTCTTTACCTATTTTCTTTTTTAAGTAAATTACAATCCAAAACAAAGTTAACGACCTGTTTAAACACTGTTTATACAGAACATGTACCAAACAAAACCAAAGCAGAAACTAAACAAAACTGAAACAGAAACATTTTAAAATGGTTCTGTGTTGTTTTTGTGTATGCTCGGTTTAAACATTGCTTATGTTTTCGTTAACTTTGTTTCGGATTGTACTATAAATAAAGTAAAGCAAAAAGGTACTCAAAACTTTATTTTCCCTACTAGGTCTAACTTGTTTTTTAAAACACGCTTTGAAACTTTTTAAAAGTAATTTACAATATCAAAATTAGAGAAATATCAAAGAAAACAAACGCAATTTCCTAAATTGAGTAAAAAGACGTTTGATTGATGCGTTTAAAAATTCTGTTCGCGAATTTCTAGCTTTATATATTTTATGTGCCAAAAAGTTTCAATTGAAATTAAAAATTGGTGAAAAAAGTTGTTTTTTTTGTGGGGAAAATTTTTCCGATGTGGGTAACAGTTTTTTCTTTGTGGGTACAAGATAGACCCAAAATTTTCGCTCAAATAAAAAAAAAATTTCAAGAAAATTTTTGTAAATTATTTCTCAAGAGATTTTATGATTGAAATTGATTAAAGGAATTTTTGAATTTCAACAAGATCATCTTATTCTTAAAAATTATTTAAGAAAAAAACAACTTTTCGAAAAAAAAATTATTTGAATTAGCAATTGAGTTAAGTTTAGAAGACAATTTCAAATCAAGATAGTACTCATAAAAAATAACTAATATAAAAAAAAAATGTATAAAATGCACCATAACATATAACTATGCATACTTTATTTTTCTTTTGCTCATGCTCAAAAAAGGTGCACCTTACATACACACATCTAAAAAGAATTTTTTTTCTTTTTTTTTTTAAGAAATAAAATCAAAAGTAAAACAAAAATTATTTTAAAATTTTTTTTAATCAAATAGAAAAATTAAGATTATTCGAAATAACAAAAAGAAAAACAACTTCAATATTTGCTAGAAAATTAAATTTAAACAAAAAAATTAGTGACGTTCTTTTGCTTATTTTTAAGATATTCCGTTATTTAGTAAATTTTTTTTATTGTCAATAAAAAATGGCCAGAGGTTTACAAAAACTCCAATCTCAACAAAAAAATTTAGCTAAACAAGCTGATAAAAAATCTGTTCACGACAACAAAAAGAGCGCTCAAGCTGGTCTCTTATTCCAATGTGTTGTCTGTAAAGTAATTATACATTTTTTTTTTTCAAATCATTTCTTTGAGTTTATCTTAAAACTTTTATTTTTTCTTCTCTTATAAAAGGCTCAATTACCTGATCCAAAAACTTATAAACAACATTTCGAAAACAAACATCCAAAAGCCCCAATGCCAGATGAAATAAAAGACGTTGTTGCCTAAAAACATAAACACACACACACAACTATGAAATAATTATAAAAAAAAATTTAATCTAAACCACTTTGTTGTTTTCTAATAAAATATTATTTTTTTTTAAATAAAATTTTAATCAAAAAATTTATTTTTTTGGTAAAATATAAAAATGCTTATATCAGCTTACAAATTTGCTTTTGTTGTTGTCTAATTAGTTATCTATTTTTTTTTCTCTTAAATAATTGAAAATATAAAAATTTATAAAAAGATAAATACCTAATAACAAACAAAGTTTTTAAATCTATCGAAACTCAAACTTTTTTGTTTCTATTTTTTTTTCTTCAATCTAAAAATAAAACACAAAAATTGACTTTCGATCGTGTTTTATTTGTTTTCTATCCGAGAAAAAGTGACTTTAATTAATAAATAATAATAAGGTCTACAAAAGTTGGTTTTTATTTTGTTGTAAAATATATTTAAAGAAAATATTTTTATGTTAATTTTTGACTTGGGATTAAAGTACTGTCATATCCGAGAAGTTTATGGAAAATAATTTTGTCAAATAAAACGTTAAAAATGCATTTTTCAATATCTGAAACCGAAGAGTGTAAAGATGAAACTGGTTCATATACGGTATTATTAAATTTTGTTACTATAGCAGCATTATTATTCTTGCATAATAAATTTTAAAAAATTGCACTTGGAACATTGGTTAAAATTAACTTATTTCCACCTACGTTGAATTTAGGGCTATTGATAATATAAAAATACTCGTATCCCCGAGTAAGAAAAAAGATTAGTTAAGGTCAAGAGTCATTTGAATATTTTTTAAAGGTAAGATTTGGTATAAGCCTCCATTTGAGACTCGTTGACTCTACAAAAAAATTTCGATTATAATTCCTATGGAGGTTATATTTGAATTATATCCGAAATTTCGGTTATTATTAAATGTAATTATGAACGAGAGTTTACCGTAATTTATTTATAATCAAATTTAATCATAAAGCACAAAAGTAAATAAAAAACCTACAAACCAAAAACCACACAATGAATCGGAAAGTTTTTAAAAATTCCAAAAACTATTTTGTGTAGTTCGTGGATCTTAAATAACATTAAAGAACTTAATTAACGCTCATAATTCATTTCTTTTTTTTTTACAGCGTTTTATTTAGAGAATTCATGAATGTAAGTTCATCAAGATTCACAAATGAAAGTTATAAAAGATTAGTTTTATAGTCAAATTTAAGTCAATATAATTTAGAGGAGTATACATAGGAATGTTCACTGAATGAGTGACATATTCCTAATAAATAGGAACATGTTCAAAAATACATTTTTCATGACATGTCACTTTAAGTGAAAAGTTCCAGAAACAAACTTTTAGAGTTTTTTGAGATAGGATTAAGAGGCCTTCATAATTAATTGTCTATTTTGTAAAACTACATCAGTGCTTGTTAAAATTTAACAATCAATTTAGCACCCGAAAAAGAAAAAACGGCGTTTTATAATGCGTTTTAACGCATCAAAAAACGCGTTTAAACTTAAAATTTAACGCGTTATTAGGCGTTTTAAGACATTTTAAAACGTAACGCTTTATCGCCTATAAACTTGTATAAACGAGTTTATAAAATACGTTCAAACGCTTAACTGTTCATCATTTAAGTTAAATTTATCATAAATTTTTAAAGCTTTTCTCATAAAAACGCGTTTATTCATTAAAATAGATATTTATTTTTGAATGTTAAAAACTATTTATTTTAAAATTTAATATGGAAAAAGAGTATATTAAAACTCATGTATTTTTTATCAAAAGAATATAAGCATTTATTTAATTGATTAAGAAAATCAAGCTAATTTAAAAAGCTATCAATTTTTTTTATTGATTCTATAAGCAAGTTTCAAAAGATTCAAAGCTCGAAAGGTAAGTCAACTGAACGTAAATTATTCTTAAAACAAATATTAACCGCCTTAAAAAGATGATAATTAATAAACAGAGACGACCAAAAAATTCGATCGATTTGCAGAAAACTAGGTAGCTTAATTCTAACAAAAATTTTGATGATTATTCTTAATTCTTTGGTGTTTTGGACTTAATGGATATCGATTCGTTTGAAATGTGGCATACTTGTTCAAAGAAAAATTAGCAAATCGCGACTTTTGGTCGTCCCTTTGCATTCAATGTCCAACCCTGCCTATTAATAAATGAGTTAGAGCAAAGCTTAAAAAGAAAATTTAGAAGACAAAGTTTAAAAAATAAGATAGTTAAAAAAAATGAAAATACATACATTAAAATTTATTAAAAATTTTTTTAAATTAAAAAATAACTCGAAAATATGTTGCAAATTTTCCAGTTTATATACTAAATTTAGAAAAATTTTTTAAGGTCAAGGAAATTAACTTAAAATATAATTGGATAAAATTTTATTCTAGTTTTTTTTTTCTTTCTTTCTTTAATTTTTTTTGAAAAAGCAACTAAGCGGCTGTTTTTATAAAAAAAATTAAAAAGGATGGGAAAACAGTCCGGTTAATTTTTTATAGTTCAAATAAAAACGAATTTTCTTCTTTTTTTTAAAAAGGATTTTTCGGTTGGCTACTAATTATCTAAACCTAAGATTAAAATTAATGGCTTAATTTATGAAACTTTTACAATTTTTTTAAGTTTGTTTAGAGAATTAAATATTTTTGAAAACTTAGAATTCAAATTAAATAGTATGCCGAAATGCGTTAACACGCAAAATAACTAAGCGTTAATATTCGTTTTTTTAAAAAAAAAAAAATTTTTTTTTAATGGTTAAGAAACGTTCAAAAATGGAATGTTTATATCCGTTTTCACGCGTTTTAACAGAAACGCGTTTAAACAGAATCAAAAATCCGTTTATTTTTTTTCGGGCATGTTTTCTTAAAAAGAGAGCATTCATAAAAATTTAAGAAAACATGCATACCATATAGCCTCTTTATATCCACCAGGGAGAGTAAGTATGCGGCATTTATTAGACCCTAGTCCAGGCTCAGGAAAGTATCCAATTTTGAAAATTTTTAAGACCATAGTTTGAAGACTATTATTTAGACCATAGCATTAATCAGTTAAAATGAAATTTTTTGTTTTCTGCTTTATCTAGAAGACTAATTGTGCAAAATATTCCACAATTATGATGACAAATTCGGTGAAATGGGCTGATACTTCAATTTATGGTTTAGACGTATAAAATCTAAATCTAATAGATACTAGATTGATTGGTTTATAAACTCTCTTAATAGTGTTAAAAAAGGGTAATTTGATGGGATCACCAGTATATGTAAACGTGATTAATTGGGTATCTGAAATTTGGAAAATAAAGACAATGATTTAAACAGTTTTGATACTGCCGTCTTGTATATAGGTAATTTTAAGTTTAAGACAACTTGGTTTACGATCTTTTGTTTGTTTAATTTTTAGAACAATGATGAAAATCTAAATTTTTAATAGATTAATCTCAACTAATGAATTTTAAAGATTTTTTTATTATTTAATATAAGTCAATATCGTTTTTAATCTCAACAAGATTTTTTAACAAATTTCTAATTTATCAAATAAAATACCGGAGTTCTAATTATAAGCCTATGTTCTTAAAAAAATCAGTTTTACCAACTCTCCCGGGTTAAGTTCATGGTGGATATAACGAGGCACTACGGTATATAATGCTATATTATAGTTACGCAAATGACTAATTTTTTTTTAAGAATAAAAATTTTAATTTTAAATTTCGATTACTTTACGGCAAAAAAAGAGGCATCTGAGAGTCCAAAAAAAGTTTAAAAAAAAATTTTAAACGCTATTTTTAGCTCTTTTTTAATATTTGAAAATTTTTTTTTGACTCTTTAATGCTCCGTTTTTAGAAAAACTTGCCTTACATAACGTTAAATATTAAAACGGGCTAATACGATGACCAGGTTAATTTGGTTATTCTATCAATTTTACGTGTATTATATTTTAGTTGAATTAGAAGAAATATTCAAGAGATAATTGAAAAGGTGCCGTAAACCCTTGCGAATAGTTGCATGCACCAAAACCGGAATTTTCGGTTTGTCCCCAAGTTTTTGACTGGTTGAAAAAAAATTGACCATGTATCTCTGACACAATTCGTCTAAATTTTTAGAGAAATTACTTTATTAGCTTATAAAACAATTAGCCTGTTTTAAGATGTATCGTTTGTTACATTTGTAACAAGATTATTTATTCACTGCACTACTGTATTTAAAACAAGATTATTTATTTAAAATATTATTTTAGCTTTTTAAAATTTCAATAAATGGAGCGCATCACTGTTCGGTGCGATACAGTCAGCTTCATAACTTAGACGAACAAGTAATTATTTTTTAAAATTTAATTTTTTTTTTAAATTTTATTCAAATATGATAAAATTAGTTAAGATCGGAGTTCGGTGAATTAGTTCCGTCATTTCCACCAAAAAAAATGTTTGCTTTATCAACTAAAGCCAAGGACGACCGACGATTTCAACTTGAAAAATATTTACAACTAAGTAAATTTCTAAAAATAACTTACCCTTAGTTTTAAAATTATTTACTTACTTAAAGTAAGTCAAATACAAAAAATAATGAATAGTGATTGCATAATAAATTTTTTTACAAATGCCCAAAAAGTATTTCAAGAACTAAACTTATAAATTCATGGGCTTTTTTAAATTTATTAATTTTTCATAGGAGTTATATAGGGAAGCCGAGACAGACGCCGAATTAACTGTTTATTTAATGAATTATGAAAAATTAACTGTTAGTATTAAGTCATATGAACAAACCGAGGATGTTCTTGAAGTAAGTCAACCTTAGTAGAAAAATTATAAATATTTAGCCTGTTTAAAAAAAATTAAATTTTAGAAAATAATGCAAAAGTTGGGAATGAACCCAAACTATGTTTTTTATTTTGGAATATTTTTAGTTAAAAAAGACGATGAGGATTCAATTAAAAGTAAAGAATTTACCTGTTTGCTTTTTGTGGAATAGGTTTTTTATTAAAAAATTTTAAGTTGTTAGAAAACTTCAAGATTTCGAGTCACCTTACATATCGCTTAAAAATGCAAATATAATCGAAAAACATCGATTTGTAATTAGGAAATCATTTTTTGATTTGAGCTATGAATCAGACCTTTATGATGATAGTGTTGCTATGAACCTTTTATACTACCAAGTTTGCTTATTTTCTTTAAAATAAAAATTTAAAAATAAAAATAAATTATTATTTTTAAAAGGCTATTGATGAATTGTCTCGATCTCTTATTGTTCCAGATAATTCTTCAGTCCGGCAATTAGAACAATTACAAGCTAAAAATTCTATAAGAGAAGTATTTTAAAATTTTTAAACTTTTGTCATAAAAAATTGTATTTTATAAAAAAAAGTTTCTCAGGCTAATTGTGACTCAAAAAAATTACGGTTTTATGAGTTTTAAATCATGTATTTCTAATTATCCTGAAGCAAATACTAAAGTAAATGTTCTAATGGGCAATAGAGTGTTGAAACTTATTTGGAAAAATCAGGTAAATTTTGTTTGACTTGTTGATAAATGACATAGCACTTTTCAATAAGAATTTTTTGTGAGAAACCTAGACTCTGATAAGTTCAATAAAATAGATTTATTTTCTAAAATTTATAATTAATTCTTTTTTAATTGGTTAAAAAAGAGTCAAGAAGAAGAATTCCCTTTCAAAATAACTCGAGTAAAATGTTGGAAAGTTACTGGAATTGTATGTTTTAAAGTTTTGTCTTTAACTTTTTATTTTGTATGACTTTTTAACTTTTAGCCAAACTATGAATCAAGTAGTAAGATTTCAACGCATTTAGAACTTTCTTTTGAGTATTTATTCTCAAAAGACAAAATGACATGGATTACTCTTAAAACAGAACAAGTATGTTATTTTTTTCAAATTTTTTTTCTTATTAAATATTTTCAATTAAGCTAAAATTTAAGGCTATTTTAATTAGCATGAGTTTACAAACTATGGTTGATGAAATTCTATTAAAAAAAGATGGGAAAAGATTAAAACGTCCTAGTGATAGACACAAAGTTAGAGCGACGCCATTCTTAACTCGAAATAAATCGCTCATAAATAATACTAGTCAACAAAGCGACACAGAAAGTATCAGTTCATCAAGTGCTAATGTACCCAGGGATTATAATAAAAATGATATGTTTGAAAATGAAGAGTTTATCACTAATGATGATCTTTAAATTTAAGCTGAAATAAAAGATTTAATATTTAAATTGTTTTTTAAACTTACTAAATAAATATTGTGAAAAATAAAATATTGCCATCGTGGCCGAGAGAGGTAGAAAAAAGCATAAAAAAAGAGAATGCGACATAAATTTTCTTTTTACAATAATTTTAAATATTTTTAAGTGAAAAAAAGCATAAAAATTTTTAGTTGAAAAAATCATTGAAAAATCGGTCTAAATATTAAATTTTATAAGTATAAAATTTAAAAGTTGTAATTTTTAAAAAAAATATCTCTCAATCATTTTGAAAGATTTTATTCAAATTTAAATCTTTAAGATTTTCATAAAACATTTAAATATTTACAGTTGGATAAATTATTTTCCAATAGGCGATCACTGGCAAAAATTTTTTTGAATTTTTCTTGACTTTACGATTAAAAATTTACTAGAAAAAAAATTAAAAATTTTGATATTTCTTTCTTGTTCAGAGTGAATTGTTTGTAATTTTTAAGGTTTTTAATTGGTTTAGTTTTTATAACTGAACTTTATAACTAAATACAGTAATTCTGTTAAAATTATTTTAACTTTTCCCATTATGTCCAGAAAATTTTAAGGACTGAAAATCCCTTTAAATACAACAGCCTTCTTTACATTAATATTTTAAACATTCATTCGCTAGATATTAGGATTTAATTTTTAAATTTTTATTCACTATTTTTATACGGTATCATGATTTAAAAAATCACTTGATGTATTCTAAACATGATTCAATCAAAAAATTTGTTAATAAACTTTTTTAAAAAATTTTATTTGATGATAACTGTTTAGTAAAAAAAAAATAATTATAATTTTCTTGGATATATAATATTTTGATAAAGAGCTTTGCCATTCGATTCATAAAAACTAAATGTCATATTTTGAGCATTTGCTTGTGTTATCATAAAACCACCGCTTACAATTCCAAGACCTTCAGCCCAATGAAATTTTAAACTATTTTCAGGCACATCATCAATATGTTTTGTTGAGTTATCTACAAAGTTAGCTGCTCCACTGACTATATATTGAACAGGATGATCCATATAGGTATCCTCTAAATATTGTAAGTTGTGATCATGTCCGCAAAAATAAGCGGAAACTTTATATTTATGTAAAAGAGGTTTTAGCCTTTGTTGCAAGCATTGAGTTGGACCATGTTCAGCAATAGACCATACTGGAAAATGACCAGCTACTAAAATATACGAAACATCAGTTTCTGATACTCTTCTAAGCTCTTCTTCAAAGGCTTCTAAATAACTATTTGCAACTAGTTTTTCTCTCATTGATTTTAATTTGGGTTGTTTATCCAATTCCCAATCGTATCCTGAATTACCACACAATAAAACAGTATCAACCATTAAGATACTTATCAAATTATCACCTTGTTTTGTTTTAATATCAATAGTATAATTGTATGATGGAAGAATCCAATTATCCGATTGCTTAGTGTACTCTATTTGAGCTGATGCATTGCCATAATGATCATGATTACCCATTAAAACAAACCATGGAGTCTCTTTTAAGCGCTTAGAGTTAAATACTTTTTCGTAAGTTTCCTTAAAATTTTAATTTAATTTAAAATTGAAATAAGTGAGATAAAATTTAGAAAAAAAATACTTTAAATCTTTTGTCATTTTCATCAATTACGCCGTTAAAATAGAAATTATCTCCTAAGGCCAATTGAAATTGAGTATTATACATTTCGCCTAGTTTGGTCATTTGTTTTGAGACTTGAGTTTCAATTATGGTTCTTCAAGGAAATAGAAAATTTATTTTGAAAAAAATGGTAAAAATATGAGGTTTTAGCATTACCTATATGGAAATACTGGTAATCCGCCCCAATCACCAATGACCAAAAAATTAACGTTATCATCTTTGAGGTCTAATTTAACTCTATCTTGAAAATAAATTATTTAATTTTTAAATTCTAGCAATTTACTGCTTTAAAATCAAGTACCATTGTCAATTAATAAATTTGAATTTAAAAATTTTCTAGAATTCCTTTTAGAATTGACCACTGCTAGAAGAAATATTTGTGCCAGTATTAATTTTATAAATCTCTTCATTTTTTTACCAGAAAAAAAAATTTATAATAACTTTTTTTTTGTTGTTGAATCTTACATAATATTTATATCTAAATTATTTTAAATCATGTGATTCCCTAAAAAAACTCATCCCATAATAATTTTTTTCTGAATATCTAAAATTTTTTTGATGGGTGTTGATCCATTTTCTTTTTTGCGCTTTTAAAAAAGATAATGTATTATTTTGATAGAAGGTTGATATGGACTTTAAATTTTAGATCTTCAATTTCAAGGCGTTGATCAAATTCTAAAGTTTATTTGTTAAATCAAACGAATAAAATTAAATTTAATAAACTTAGTATTATTCAACTTCCTTCTACCAAAGTCTATTATAGTTTTTTTAGGTCCATCAAAAATAAGTAACAATCATAAAAAAAATTTTTATTAAAATAAAATTACGCTAAATACAAAAAAACAAAAAATTTAAAAATTATAGACAATCTTTTTTGTCACATTTCATTCCTTATAAATGAATTGTTTATCATAATGGTTCTATGTTTCACTCTAATTGTCAAATGAAATTGTATAAAATCGGTTTATCTTGGTATTTATATGTCCTAGTATACCTTATTTCTGCGATTAAATTTGATATATACAGCTACTTAGCTTTTTAAATTCCTAAAACACTAAAAAGAAAATATTCTAATTCACTCAAGCACAATAATCAAATTCATATGCCGTAGTACTTCATTATAGCGACTTGAGGTAACATCTAATCTTCACTTAAAAGACAGTGAATATACGATCTTATTTCTATAAATACTAAAAATCAATTCCTCCTTTGAATTTCTTACTTATACGAAATTAAAATTTTAAGCTGTTACAAATCATATTTGCTGTTTAATAAAAAAATTAAAAAGACCAAAACTGGTTAAAAGTTTAAATTCAAATTTTGCTATTTATAAACTCATTAATAAAGACATTATCGTTAAGAAATTTTTGAGACTCAGAAATAATATCAAATACAGATGGAATTTGTAATATATTGAAAGAATTTTTTATTTTTTTAATATTAGTTTTTAAATTTCTTTCATAAATTCTTTAATTTTTTACGAAACAAATATTTATTAACGGGTGTTCAATAAAGGTTGTCGTTTTTCTT
>NTPY01000672.1:973166-1095222 GCA_002922825.1 Brachionus calyciflorus | reverse complement strand
CAAAAAATCAAAGTCCTAAATGAGAGATTCATTTTAAGCACATAAAAATAATATATGGAAATATTAATCACAAAAATAAACTGATCAAAAAAAAATCATGTTTATAATAGATGTTTGACAAAAAAATGAGTATAGAACAAAAAATTTTTTTCTTTTCGAGTTTTTTAAAACGAAAAACATATTCTGAGATAATGACCAAAATTTGGTTGAAATATCTTGTTGCTTTCAAAAGTAATAAGGCAAAAAGCAAAAAAAGCCCAAATTTCCAATTTTAAAAAAAAAGGCTTAATTTTAAAGTTTTTTAGATATATCTTTTGAAAAAAAACATCATACAAAAACGATCAATAAATTTTTTGAACGCCCTTTTTATTAGCTATTCAACGATATATAAAAATTAATTTTTTTAGTTCATTAGATGGGAGGACATTTAACATTTAAAGTAGGGTACAAGGTAATATAATTAATACAAAGGTGACACATAGGAGGTTGTCACTCTTTACATTTTTTTGAACATAAAGGTCCTTTAAACAAACGTGTATAATTTCAAAAGATTCGGATTTACAGAAAATATTTTATCATAGAAAAAAGAAAAACGACAACCTTTATTGAACACCCGTTATGTGAATTCATTGATGAAAAAAATTTTCGAAAAGAAAAAATTCTTTGTGGATCACAATTACTTGGATTTGATAAGTTAAGATGAGTGAAGTCGGTTATGTTAAAATATGTTCACTTAAAAGGTGATCATTTTATGTTCCCATAATACCGTAATTTGGTTAACCAAATAATGGTTAGCCGTAAACCATATTTTCTTACCTGGTTAATTGGTTAAAACCATGGTTAACCAAATTACCAAGTTTTATATTCTAATTTATTTTGATATTTTTTGCATCAAAAAAACGGAAAAGTGTACATTTTGCTCAAACTTTTATCTTCTCATTTCAATTTGCTCAGCAAAGAAAATTTAAACACGCAATTAATAACAGAGTATATTTTAAAAAATCACTCATTTAGTGAATAGGTATAGAATATCATAGATCATACAGAAAAGGTAAACGTGAGGCTCCGGGAAAAAAGTTACGGTTTGTAACGGTACGGTATGCTAACGGTCATGGAACTTACCATAGAGTTCAAATCGTTATTATAGAGCATACCGTGAAGTACTAGCCGTGGTAATGGAGCCTACCTTTGAGCCAAAACCGCGATATAGAGCTAACCGTGGTTACGGACTCTTATCCACATTGACACAGTTATCAAATAGCTTAAATTATAAAGCTTTTTCTTCATCTAATTTTATTTAAGTTGTTGAAGCACTTGGATTTTCTTCATCGAATTATTTAATGCTAGCGATTAAATAATTCGATCGATTCTGTTAAGATCCAAAAATTATTTTAGAAAGTTATTAAAATTTATTTTTTGAGATTATAATGTGCAAAATCCAATAAGGAGCCAGATAAAAAAATATCACGAGATTTTTTTTTTATTTTACCATAGTCAATAAGTTAAAACGTAAATAATTAAATATTTTTGATTAATCCGTAAATTGATTATGACCATTAAGTCTTAAAATAATCCAATGAGACATAGTGGATCAAAAATTTGAAATTAAGGTTATTAGAATAATTTTATTTAAAAAAAGAAATAATTTTTTTTTCAAATTTAAAAATAAAAATTTTTGATTAGAACAAATGAGATATTTAGAAGATAAAAAAAAGTCAATTTTAAATTTAAAAAATATAATTGAAAATTTCCCAATCTATCCACATAGAACTTTATTAAATCTCCTTTCGATTTTTTGACATATTTAAGGTTTAAAAAAAATAAACATAAAAAAAAAACATGAGAAGAAAATCAATCATTAACAATTTTATAATAAGATCACGGCCATTCGAGAAATTTACTTTTTAGGTCTTTTTATGAATCAAAAATTATGTAACAATTTACATTATTGAAATGAACAAAAAAAGATAATAGAATAATAATCTAAAAAAATCCTCGGACTAGAATATTTTGATAACTGAATTATTTTCTCTTAAATAGTTAAAATTACAACAACACAAAGTTTACAACATCGAGAAGAGAAAAAAAATTTTTAAAAAAATTCTTGAGGAACAACATTGAGATTTAAGGAAATTTTTAGCGCTAATTTTTTTTTGCAATCTTTTTCATTTGTTTGTCGCTGGAATAAGCTCTGTTCCAACACTAGATCTAAATATTTGAGCAATTTCTAAGTTCCCTTTTTTTTTGTACGTATTTTTTTTTGGTAAAGATTTATCCTTAGTTCCGTGGATTTAAAAACTAGAGAAAAAAAATAACGGAAGAACTTTATCTCGCCTAAATTGAATTTAAAAAATTTTCTTGTTAAAAAATATTATTCGGTTGACTAGTTTGTGAAATTTTAAGGAAAATTTATCAAAAATTAAATAAAAGTTTACTGACTGGCGTTACAAAAAAATTAAATAAAGGAAAAAAGACGCTTTTTTTCAACAAAAAAAAAATATTGATACGGAAGAAAAAAAAAAACAAAAAACAAGAAATTTCCAAATATTGATTGTACCAAGCTGCTCTGTTCTAAATTATTGCATATTAAATCTCCATTTGAATTTGATAGTCACTTTTCTCTTTTCATTGATGTCTTAGGAAATATCTTCCCAAGTGTATAATGTTTTTGTGTTTAAGGAAAAAACATAAAAATAGATTTTATACAAAAAATGAAAACTAATAAAAAAAAATTGATTGATTTTTAAGAATTTTTTAAAATGGCTCTGATTCTCCATCGGGATCGACCGGATCGGTTTCAGTTCTTGGCTGATTAACATTTGTTATATTTACGCTTGGTTCAGTATTTCGTCGTTTTATTTTCATTTTACTTTTTTTAAGCATTGTTGCCTTAAAATTAAAAATTAACAATAAATGAGTTTTACTTTTTCTTTCTTAAATTAGAATTTTAAATCAGCTTCAATTTTTCAAAGTTTCTGTTATGCAATATTTTAAAATCTTTTTCTGAAATACAACTTCAGTATTTACTATTCTTAAAAAATTACTTTTTCAATACTACAATGGTTACCATTAAAATACTATTTCAAAAAAAACTTTATTTTTAAATTTAAACTTTTCGAGAGCGTTTGTAAGATCATAAAAGAGACAAGGTAACTTATTCTAGCGTGATTGAAATAAAGTGGAAATTAATTTTCGAATTTAAATTTTTTTTTCTTGGTTGTAAATTAGTAAAAAAATTTTGTATAATTTAGTTTAGAAAAAAAAATATAAGAAAAATTGCTAATAAATTTAATTAGAGCTAATTAAATGAAATTAAAATTAATTTTTTTAAGATTTAGCCAGGTCCAAATAATAATCCCCGATTTATTTATTAGGACCGTACAACTTTTTCCAAAATCGAACCAAAAATTCGAAATCAACGTGAAAAATTATCTAAGAAAATTTGGAAAAATTGTTCCGTTACTTTTTCTCTTTTTAATTATTTCAATTTCTTTTTTTAAGTTATTCAACAATATTTGTTGATATTAAGTTTTTGATCTTTCATATGACATTTAGCATTAGAAATATTTTTTTTTAAATTTTATGAGATAATTTTTCTCGTAGATTTCAAAATTTTGGTCAAAGTCAAGCCTAGTCCTTGATCGAAAATTTATGTATAAAACCTGGTAATATCTTTGTCGGTCAAGAAGTAGACTTAATGGTAGAAATTTGTTTTTTTGGTCTAAATCATTGTTCTGAATTAGAATAATAATCATTTAGAATCTTAAATTTATCATTAGAAACTGTGAAAAATTCAAAAAAAAACAATAACGTAAAAGGAAAAAATTAAGTTCATTTCATGTATAAATTAATTACCTTTAGAGCTGATTTGAGTATTGTAATTGCACATGGCGGTTGTAGCCATGGCTCACCGTCAACTTGAACCGGAATCTCATTATTCATTTTTATTTTAATCTTTTGGAAAAAAATTTTTTAAAAAATCTCTCTTTTTTTGAGATAAAATAATATTTAAAACTTACTCTTCCTCCTTGAGCTAAACGAATTGCTCCAGATAGACCACCTTGTATTTGACCCATATGAACAACACCTTTTATACCAACCACTTCAAGCATGCCGTCATAATGAGTCGGCTTTTGAAATTGATCTTCTTTTTCTGGACCCCAAGGATTCGCTCCACTCCCCCAACTAAGTATATTCAATATAATAATACCTTCAATTTGAGGCAAGTCAACTTTACGACCATCTACCTCCAATGTTACATAACGATTAAAGTCTTTACAAGTTCCTCTATTCATCATTTTACGAATGCCCAATTGTAAATAGTATTTTTTATTATGTAGTCGACTATTGAATTTGTTCGGATTTTCTTCTCTTGCTGTGTGAAAATCTAAGCAAACATCAGCATCGATTCCAATACCAAAATAATTATTCATGACATAAATTTCAGTATTATCTTCGTTTGTATTTGCTTGGCTTACATTAACCGCTATTGATAATTGACGTTTTAAATCATCCAGTTCTTTGTTTTCGTCTGAATGGAATACGACAGTCCATCGATCTAAAGTAATTTCTTCAGCATCTATTACATCTCGTAATAGATTAATAGGTTCTTCGGCTCCTGTATAACCAGCTCCCCATCGAAGAACTCGAGCCAAGTCATTACCTGTACCTAATGGAACAATAGCCATTGGTGGCGATTGACACTTAGCATCTTGACTTACATTATCCAAACATGATAAAACCCAACCGACAGTACCATCACCACCACATGCTAAAATACGATATGATTCTATGTTTCTAAAAACATATAATCCTGGAAGAGGTCCACCGTTTTGTAAGTCAAATACTTGATGAGGATTTAATAAGTGTCTAAAGCTTGTTACCAACTCGGATCCTTGTTGACCACCACTTTTTACATTTACAAAAACTAATAACGGACATACATTTGAGGGAATCATTGGAGGCTATTTTTTTTCAAAAATAAAAATTTATAAATATATTAAATCAAATTGTTTTTTTTTTAAAGTTTTTGTCAAAGAAAAAATTTTTGAACTTTAATTGAAATACACTGTATCCTCGATTCTGATGAATTCCAATTTTATGTATCTAAGAATTTATGAATTAAAAAAAAACTTCAAAATTTAAAATTTACACTTATTTATTTATTTAAAAATAGTTTGGGAAACTCTTCACCTAATTTTGTAGCATTTCTTTTTGAAACTTGATCAATATAAATAAATAAATTTTTTTTCGTTGTTTTACATATATTTGAAGCGTATATTTTACTGCAAAAACTTCTTATAAAAACTTTTTTTACAACGTTGAAAAATTCAATTTATAATAACGAAATATTTTGAAAAATATTGATACCCTGAGTAAAAAAAATTTTGGAGGAAAATCAATAATTTTTAATCCACGTCTAATATCTATAAAATTTTTTTTCGTCGAAAAGATACTTTTATTTTTTTTGTAGCAAAATAAAAAAAATGATTTTGGAACAACATGGTAATTAAGAGCGTCTGCTTAAGCAAAGAAACCAATTTAAAAACTATAATGAATTAAAAAAGAAAATCATATTTAATTTTTGAACCAAATTGTATGATTTATGTCAATAATTAAAAAATTTTGAATTACTTGAATCGTAGGTAATAAGAGCACCATTAATTGTTTATTCTCATAATACGAATCCTTAAGAATTTTAAAAGCTTTAACAGCTCGAGCTGAATCATCGTATAGAATAACCATTGAGCCATATTCATAATAAATAACATCGAATTTGCTCCATCTTAGATCATTATTATTTCTAAAAGTATCCATTAAAATTTTTTCATATTGTACTTGAGATAAACCGTTTGGTAAATTGCCAACAAAAAGAGCCACAGATGGACCATGTGGATCTTCTTTTTGTTGCAAATAGAATCGAACCATACGGTTATTGCATAACGATTCCTTTTAATGAAAGAAGTTGAAAATATTTTTCAAAAAATTTATTTTTAAAAAATTTTATACTTTTCTTATTTGTTGAATTATTTTTAAAGGATGCTCGTCTAAAACTAAAGATTTTTCGACTACATCTTGATCAAGCAAGACTTGTACTAAAAAATATTTATCGAATTCTTCATTCTAAATTTTATAGAAAAATTTAATAGACGATAAATTAAAAGATTTTCAATTTTATTTTAAATTACGTTGATTTCAAATTTTTCTAAAGCAACTCTGATTGTCTCGGCAACAGTCGTGTTTAGATTAATAGAGATTGTCTGATGCCCAGCAGTCGCATCCCTAAATTTATTTTTTTAAATTATAGGAATAAAATTTTTTTTTCAAAAAAATTTTTACTTTGTTAGTCCTGAATTCGAATTCGAATAAATTCGAATGTTTTCAATATTTTGGTCTCTATAGCGTAGTAAAATAGACGGTTTCGAGCCTTCAAAATTACTATTCGAAACAGCTGATTTTATAATTTTGATCGGGTTAGCTTCTTCGACTATTTTTTCATCTAGTTGATAATCGTCAAATGTTCCACTCGTTTGAGTCGGTATCGTGAATGGTATAGTTAAATAGTATTTGTTTGAATCGTCGTTTATATGGAATGTTCTTAACGAAGCATCCTAAATGAACAAAATGTTAGATGGTCTTCTAGCTAAATTTAAAAAATAATTTTTGCCAATTAGGAAAAGATTCTCAGAAAATTATAATCTAATTATAATATTTTTTATTTTTTTAATTTTTACTAAAGGATCTATTAATAGGTCATCTTCTTTTTTTTTATTTTCTTGGTAAATTTAGCTCCGTGCTGGCGGAATTTCTAATTTTAAAAATAACTAAATATTTAATCAAGATAAGAAATGTACTAACAAACTGTCCCAAATAGATATTTAAATTTTCGAAATAAAAGCGACATTAAACATGCGAAAAAATCAAAAAAAAAATTTTTCATATTTTTAAAAATTAATTTTTTTTAATTTTTATTTTATAGCTTTTAAAATTATTCCATTTTAAATTCTGGGTTTATCGTAAAATAAAAATAATTTTTTCGAGTTTAATTCGCCACTAACCGTAATGTCTTTCACCTTGCTTAACCCTAGACATGTTATGTTGTTTTTTGTGTAAATTTTTAAAGGAAAAATAATTAAAAATTTACCAAAAATCCAATAATGGTAATACTTAGTTATTATGAGAAAAAAAATTATGGAAAAAAAATATGGGGTTAGTTTGCACCCCACATAACATGTCTAGGGTTAATTGCAATTTAATTCAAAATTTCGATTCTAATTGCTGCAATAACATTGTATTTTTGGAATATTTTTGAAAAGTGATAAATGCTCCATTTATCCTCGAGAATTATTTAAAATTCTTCTTATATTTTTTTTCATTTAAAGTCTTTCGGATTAAATGCAGCAATGATTATTCATTTTAGAAAAAATAAATAAATTTATTATATAATTCAATTTTTTTTCACTTTTTTAGGTTTAAGTGCCCTGCTTAAATTCAAAATCTCAAAAATAATAGCCGCATTTATCACTTTTCAAAAAAATTTTTTTTTTTTTTGAGTTTATTGCGTAGGTAATAAATTCGAAATTTTGAGTTTAAATGTCGCATGAAATAGCAAGTTATTAAGGTAAATCGAAAATAATGAATTTTAACGCAATGCATCACCTTATAAGTTAATATCGTACATTAAAACATACCAGTTCTTCGATCTAACCATCTACAGTTGTACGAAATTTAATTTGTCTAATTTTTATGATTTATAATTTAAGTTCTCCATTAAAATATTTTAAGAGAAATTTTTTATTTAAAAACCTTAACTTTTCATATCTTAATTGGCAAAAAGTCTAAACGATTAAATTTAATTCTCACTAGTAAAGTCTGGTAGGAACAATTTTTTGGTACAGTTACAGTTCGAAAAACTTTTTTCCGATATGATGAATTTCCATCATATACTCGTATTGTTTCTAAAAGCAAAAAGAAAAAAACAAACTATTAAAATTTGTTTTAATTGAGTGATAAAACAAGAATAAGATACCTCTAGCATCTTCGGCGTCTTCGTCATTTAGCTTTGACTTGCTCTTTTTAGATGAAACTACTATTTGATTATCTTTTTGAGAATTAGAAAAAGGAGATGTTGGAAGTGATGTGGAAGGCGATGAACTAGCAGTGCCTCCAAGAGAATATGATTGATTTAAAAGCGATTGCGAGTATAAATTTGAGCTAAAATTATTATTAAAACCAGTTTGTGATGCAGGTGGTGTTAAAGTAGCGCTATCTGATACTGCTTCGAATTTGAGATCTCCACCTGATGATGACCATTCGGACGAATTACTTCGAACTAAGAAAAAAATATTTTAAGAATTTTTTTCTTTCTTGTTTAAGAAGAAATGCAAATATTACCTTTTGGTCGGTAATTCTGAAGACCAAAAATGGTTTCTTTATTCATCTCAATACGCGGTACTGAAACTGCGTAAGGTGGAATTATAATGTCTCTAAGATTACCGAAATTGCATTCGTCAATTATTCGTTGTCGACATATTCCATGAGTCTTAAAAAGAGAAACGATAATAAAAATAATATTTTTAGAATTTTTTGTTATTTTTTTGTATTTACTGTAATTCCACACCATTCACACTTCATACCAGCGAGGCATTCGGATGTCCAGCATGTTTTTTTGCAAACAACACACTTTGAATTTGAAGGCAGATTACCTTCTCGCCAATGATGACGAGGGATTAATGTTTTTGGATTGCGATTGGGTACGTATGTTGCAGTTTCACAACAATCATTTACGGCTAATACTTGACAATCAACATGAACAAAATATTCACAAACTATTTTATTAAATAACAGAAATATTTTAATTTAAAAATAAATTTTTTTAAAGTCGTTTTATTTCATTTCTTACTTTCACATCTTACAGATAAGTTGTCTTCAAGACGTTTTCGGCATATATTACAAAATTTTCTTTTAAAATGAGTTGGTTCTGACCAACAATGAGCAACAGGATTCTTTAAAAAAAAATTTTAATATTTTTAATTTTATTAAATATTCTAAAAATCAAAGAGATATCTAATACACAGTCTAATTATTATCTAGTTGATTTTTGAAATCTCTACGAAATTTTTAAGCATATTTCAAAATTTACCCAAATTTTGAGAAAACTTGGTAATCAGTTCGACTCTTCTTCAATTAAACTCTTAAATTAAACTTTAAAAGTCATAATTTTAAAAGGAATATTACTCGACACATTTTTTTGAGTCTAATGTGATAATTTTTTTTTTAAAACTATGACTTTAATATTATGTTGAAGGAGAATGATGGTGAAAACATGGGTTTAAAATTTTATTTTTATAGAAGTTTATAATTGTTTTTTTTCCGCAAAATTGTATCTTACACTTTATCAAGCTTTGTTTTAATAACATCACCAATTTTAAAACGATTTAATAATCATTAATGAACATGAATGAAAAGTGTTTCTATAAGTAATCGCTTTTGAATAATTGTCAGTTATCCCAGTTCTTATCGTAAAACTTAACGTCTAATATTTTTAGACCTAACGAAAAATAGTAGAGGTATTTAACTAATGTCCTATTCTAATTTCTATTCTAAAGTATTTCTTATAAAAAAAAAACATTTTTTTGACTCAGAAACGTGAGTTTTTTAACAAGCATTTAAACAACCCCTGAAAGATTTTTTGATTTTAAAATTTTTTATAAAAAGAAACAGACACGTCACAATCTTTATTGGTAGGTCGCAGATTCGGTGGGATCACAGAACTTTCAAGGTTACAAATATCAGAAAGTATCTCGAAAAATATTTTTTAATAAAAATTAATGTTTTTTGCCAAAATAGCCTCAAATAGAACCTTAAAATACTTGAAAAAGGATTGCGAATAGGTTAAATAGGCCAAATATTTGTCAAGACCAGAGTTGTGTTCAAGTTTCAAGTCTCAAGCCACAAGTCTTTGGATGACTTGAACTTGAAATTTCGGTTTTTTCATTTCAAGTCAAAGACTTGAACTTGAAATTTGAGATTTTTCATTTCAAGTCAAAGACTTGAACTTGAAATTTCGGATTTTTCATTTCAAGTCATAGACTTGAACTTGATTTAATTTTTTTTTTCAATTCAAGTCAAAGTCTTTGACTTGAAATTATATTCATTTCCAAATGAAAATCTGACTAAAAAAAATAAAATTTTTTTACTTATAGAAGATAAAAAGATCTAAGTTTTCCAAAATCAATACTCCATTTCTTTTTTTTTTTGTTCAAAATAAAATTTTAATATTTTTCTAATTAAAAAAATAATATCAAAATCTATGTTTTTTATATAAAAATGTATATTTTTGTAATTTTTCTAATAAGAAATCGTTTATTTTTAAAAAAAAATTAAATTTTATTATGCTTTTTTTAAGGCTTGGACTTGAAAAATTAAAATCAAAAAAGTTCAAGTCTGACTTGGACTTGAAAAAGACTTGTTAAGACTTTTTTTTAAGGGCTTGTAAACAACTCTGGTCAAGACTTTACTTAAATGAATTTTGAAGCATAATATTTATGAAATTATAACGAAACTCTAAGCGCGCGATTACGGGTTTTGTCATCTAGTATTTTTTTTAAATTTTAACTTAAAATTTTTTAGATAAACTCTAGTGAAAAAAGTACCGTAAATATTTGTTTTTTAACGTCGCACTAAAAGTCCAAAAACTTGGCTTTAGTGCTACAAAAAAAATTGTTTTTAGACTCGAAATCGATTCAAAATTGAATAGACCGGAGTTTTAAGAATTAATGATTCCGGAGGGTTCTTTTTAATCATCTCAGACCTGAATAATTTAATTATTTATGAGGCGCTAAAGCCAAATTTTCGGACTTTTAGTGCGACATTAAAAAACAAATATTTACGGTATAGAAAAAAATTTAATTGGACATATCTTCTAAAATAATTAAGATAGAAAGTTTTCCAAATAGAATCAATTCTAATTTCAAGCTTAGCTCTAAGATTAGTAGTCAAAGAGGAGTATCTAACTTTTATTCGATTAAATAGAGAATAAAATCATTGAATATAAACTTTTATGTTTTTGGTCAATAAGCTTTTAAATTTACGGCTTTTCTTGTTAATGTTAGTTTTTAGGTCATTTTGGAATTTTAGATAAACCATCTCGTTTTTATATTTTATTAAATTAAATATTCGTATAATCAAAAGTTTTACTCAAACCTTTTATAAATTCAAACAAAATTTTATAAAATAATCGACTAAAAATATTTATCCATATCAAAGAGTACTTCATGTTATTTCTTTTATCTACACTAGATTTAATCAATCAATCAATCAATAATCAAACAAATGTCAAGTTCATATACTTTTTGAGTTTAGTAGTAGGTTCTTTTTTTTTGCTAAATTTTAAATTAGCAAATGAAAAAATATATGACGTCAATGTAAAAAAAAAGTTACATAATAATTCGAGTTTATTTTTTTATACAAAGTTTAAATCAATTTATAACTTGAAATTTGCTTTAGCACTATTTCCTGATAAACAATTTCAAGTCTGATATTTAGTTTATTCTTTATTGTTCTCCCCCGCACATTAACAACCCTCGAAAAGTAAATTTTAAAAAATTCGCTTGAACTAATTTAATTAAATTTTTGTTGCCGTTGTTATTTAAATCATCAACTTTATTTGTATTTTAAATATTCATTGACGTCACTAACTAAAAAATTCACAAAATATGAGAGAGAGTTCTCTAATTTATTAAGAGGTTATTTATTTAGACAGTGCAGCAAAAAAATAAGAGAGGAAAAAAAAATTTCAAACTTTCAATTCAAAATTAGGAACTATTGTTTTTTTTTTTCTTATAATTTTTATTATTGGCAAATCTTGAAAAAAAGAGTACTCTCTGAATCTTGTAATTAAAATATTTATGTGTAAGAAAGGAACATGGAGAACCTATTTAGCGATAAATGATCGAAAAAATATTTTAGGATTCAGAAGAGAGCAACAACAACAACTACCAAAATAAATTAAAGTTTAAAGAAACTATTATGCAATCGATTAATTAATTAAAGCAAAATATAAAATGGAAAAGATTTACGTCAGTGTTTTTATTTTATATTTTATTTTTACAACTCTTGACGTCATAGGATAATTTTATTTTATTTTTAGATTATTTTTAAGTTAATTTTAAACTATACTTTTCAAATGGGAGATTTCCTCTTTTTTTTAAACAAATTATATGCAAATTAGATCAATTAAAAAAAAATTTGAAAAATTCTTGACTCTTGATACTTGTGAAATTCTGGCTTATGAAACTAACAACAAAATTGAAAAATAAATTTTATTTGAGTAAAATTTAGAAATTTTTGAATTTAAAATTAAATTCTTGAACATTATTGGTCCCAAGTGAAATTTTCCCGTCCGAAACAGTTCGGACAAAATATTCCGTACTAAAAATTGATTGAAATCATTGCGATTTGACTAATTAATTCGGCTCGCCGAAATGGGACAATATTATCCATAATGTGCCAACAAAAATTTTTTTACTTAATTTTAGAATTGAGCGAAATTAATCCAATGAATTTATAAATGCGAGACAAAAATTTTAGTTGGGGTATATGAGTTATAGCAATTCGACTATAAAGATTTAAAAGCTTAAACTAAAATTATCAATATTTATACATCGATCTTAAGCTAACCAAAATTTAAAAAATAAAAGCGGTAAATTATTTTTTCAAAGTTACAATAATGAAGACTTAGTTTACGCCGAGTTAACTTATACCGTAAAAATTTTTAAGTTTTCAAAAAATGGGAACTATTATAGGGGATGAGAAAATTGAAACCAAAATTTTTTAAAAAGCTAAAAAATAGCGGTAAAAAAATGTTTTTTGATTTTTTTTCATCCCCTAAAAATGTTCTCTTTTTAAGAAAACGTGCCATTATTCAAATTTTATTTATTACTTTTTGACGTCTACTAAAATTCGAAGAGTAAAAATCTCTAAAAAATAGGAAGGATTTTGAAATTAAAAAAAATTGAACTTGTCACATTTTTTTCTTAAAAAAAATTCTTGATTTGGAACTTTATAAATATATTCTGAAAATCTTCATTACCTATTACAGCGTATCAAGAATATTTTATCTATCATTGTATAATTGTAAAAAAACTCCGTAAAATAATTAATAAAACAAAAACAAAACTAAATTTATGTTATGGGTGCAATATACACCACTTTCGTCGAAAAAGTGAAATTACCATTAGCATTATCCTAACCAAAAAAAATATTTTTTTTCTAATTTTTTGCGTATTTTTTTCAATATTTTTTTTTAAATTTGGGAAAAAAAATTTTAAAAAATAAACAACTATTTTTCAATAATTTAAGACTGAACCTTAACGACATCTCCTTTTGATTCTATAAGAAAAAATTCGCTTACTTTAATCAGACTATGTGCTATACTAGAACATGGTGTAACAACTGATTTTTGACATTTTTCATGACAAACAAAATTGCAAACTTAGAAAACAAAATAAAATTTTTTTCTTAAGGTAAAAACAAAATTTTTAAAATTTTACCTTCACAAACAAAACCCTGTCCGATAAGACCCCATAGCATTTCTGTACAATGATGACAGTATGTAGGCTTATGAAAAGTTTTTTTAGTAAAAAAATGACCATGACCAATTGATTGCTCATTTGAATTTGATTGTAAATTATTATTATTATTAGATGTATTTGTGATTGTCGCTGTTGAAACAGTAAGTAGCGACGAGCTACTATGATTATTTTGTCGTGAGTTTATTGAGGCTAACTGATTCGAACTCGTATTATTTGTCGGTGTTGTAGATGGAGTAGAACTAGGCGATATATTCGAGTTGGTTGGTACCACTGGTTGTTGTTGTTGTTGTTGTTGCGATAATGATGAATTTAGAAATGTAGATGCACTTGACGAATTATTTCTAAGTGAAAGCTCTTGGTTTAAGTTTATATTATGCAAATATCTATGACCGTGATGCGATGGATGATGTGGGTGATGATGATCGTGACGATTATAAGCTAAAGTTGAATTCGGCGATGGATGATTATGATTTAAATTGTTAGTTGATGATGAAGACGAAGATGAGGATGAAATAGACGATGAGGTCGAAGTGTTAAGTGATGTAGTAAGCCTAGACAAAGAGTTATTTTGTATAGAACTAGTAGGAGTTAGAGCGGATGATGAGTAAGACGATGTAGACATAGGAGACGCCGAGCCTGGTGTAGGCGATGGCGGTAAAAGAGTCTTGGTTATTTGAATAGATGTCTCCGGTGTGGAGTTCAGACGATTTTTATCACTCATTTTTCAAAAAAATTATTTATAAATTTTTTTTTTATAAAAAAAAAATAACCTTTTCTTCAACCTTTCAGAAAACTAACCAATCATTTTAATAAAAAAAAAAAATTTTCTTAATTTTTAAAGTTATTATTTTTTTTTTTACAAATTGAATGGTCCAAATATTAAACTCATTCCATTTATTCGCTTCATTTTTGCTTGAATTTCATAGATATATATGTATCTAAATAAATAGTACAAATTGCTTCAGTTTAGTTTTTTTTTCTCTTCTTTTATTTTTTTTTTCGTAGATTTCAAGAAAAAGAGAATTGAAAGAGAATTGAGAGAAACATTATTATTATTATTATTTTTTTTTTATTAATTATAGGCGACAACAATTGACTCTTCTCCAGAAAAGAAGGGAACAAAAAACGAGAGAATAAGAAGAAAATAAAAAGAAATAATATTTTATTTTAATAAATTTTTTTTTGTTAGCTAAAAATTTACTTAAAAATCGCTGCTTTTACTGCTATTGCTGCTTCAGATACTACTACTTTTTTACTATTATTACTGCTGATGCTTATTGCTTATACTTATAATAAAATATTAAAATTTTATAAAGAATTAAGAATATGAAACGATTGGTGCCATCCTTAAACATAAAATTTTGAAATTATGTTTTGGGTTTTATTTTTTTTATTGATATTATTGATGATTATCATTGAGGATGATAATGAAAGAAAAATTCAAATTTTCCAACAACAAAAAAAAAACAGAGAAAGAGAAAGAAAAAAAAGAGTGAGAAATGAGCTTATTATAAAGGAAAAGCTCTTTCCATTATGATAATTCAAAATTTTATAATTTGAAATATTTGCAAGCTTCTTTTTTAGTTTTTTTTTTATTTTCTTTAAAGCTAATTCTAATTAAAGTTTAAGCTTGTGGAATTATCAGAATATTAAACAATGTAAAAAAACATTTCAAACATATAATAAGCATAATTGTAACGATTTTTTAATCGCTAGTTTTTTTTGTTTTTTTCAGAAATTATAATTTTGAAATGGTGGCATGGTGGCAAGGATGATGAGGAGGAAAATAACGGGGAGCAAATACAAACGAAATTGACATCATCATGAAGATGATGGCTTATTATTTTTTTTTGTTGCAACAACAACAAAAATTATCAATTTATCGACAATTTTGTGAATTTATAATTTGAAACATAATTTTTCTAAATCGAAACAAAATTGTCGATTTGAAAAAAAATATCAATATGATCAATTTTATGTTGAATAAATTTTTTGTTAAAGTTTTGCTTTTTGTTAATTTTCCAGGCAACAAAATAAAAACAAAAAGACTTGTTATCTAATTTTTGTGAGAATTATTATATATTTTTTTATATTTGCAATAAAAGATGGAATATAACTTGCAATTGATTTCAATTATGATAATTATTGAATATTTAAATTTGTTTATTTTTTTCTTTCTTTTTAGCTAAGATTAAAACACTCATAAAAAAAATATTGATTATATCAATAGATAGATAAAAATTTTATTATAATTTATTATATATTTGGAAAAAGAAATTAAAATTGGTGAAAATTTGTAAAAAATTAATTTCGAATTCCAAAAGCAATTATAATGACACTTCTTGAGCTTAATATAGAATATTAACAAAATCTTTAGCATAATTCTTGAAAAAATCCTTGAATTTAAAAAGAAGATAAAAAAAATTTATTGAAGTCCTTTAATATATTCAATTTTCGAGAATTATTAACTATCTCTAGAACGCAAAAATTAAAATGCGGAAATTCCATTGCGAAAATTCCTTTAATTATTCCGCAAAACCCGTTTTTAAGATAAATATAAAATAATGAGATTTTAAAAAGGTGCTATTTTTTTTTCTTAAAAATAAACAATCCAAATTAAGCGCATAGCAATGAATATAGTAACAATTTTTTGAATATCTAACTCTATGAATCCCTAATAAGAATTGTATAGGCAAAATATATATAAAAAATCAACTTGTTTGACGTTAACTCATTTATACAGCATTTATACTGAATTAACGCCGGACCGTACCCGTAACGAACCGTATCGTATGTGTACCGAACTAGACCCTACCAGTGCCTTAATTTTTTAAAAAAACTTTTTTCTTGGCTTGACCAATATCTGTCCCCGAACCGTACTCAATTAGTATGGTTCAGGTACAGGTACTCTATCGTAAAAAATTTAAAAAAAAAATTTTTTTTTGAGGACGGTTCTGGTACGGTTTAGTTCGACAAGGTACGGTACGGAAACACTGTAAATTCGGTGGAAATGTTGTAACTTGGAGAAGTCTTTAGGGAAAAATAATTAAAATTGGCTATGATTTTTATCCTTGAAAAAGCTCAACTGTGTTTTTACTGAAAATTACTCAATATCGGTTATACTAATCACTTAAAATTGATAAGAAAGTTCAATTTTAAAGAAAAATAACTAATTTTAACCAGAGTTTTGTTCGAGTCTGTCACTAATCTTTACCATACTCCGACTTGAAATTTTTTTCATACTGAAGAGAAGTTAAAACTCTGATATTTTTAATTTAGATCAGTTATTTTTTAACCCTAGACATGTTATGTGGGGTGCAAACTAAACCCAGATTTTTTTTCCATAATTTTTTTTTTTAATAAATAAATATTACCATTAAAAGGATTTAAAATTCTGTCGAGTAGTTTTTAAGAAAAATGAAAAAAAACGCTTTTATCAGGATTTTTGATAAAATCTTTAATCATTTTTCTTTTAAAAATATACACAAAAAACAACATAACAAGTCTAGGGTTAATAAAGAAATTAAAAATGATGTCATTTGTCCAGAATCTTTACATTATTCCTTTCAATTAAGTTTCAAATAAAAAAAATAAATTTCTAACGAATCTAGTGAATTGAAGTTCCGTGAGCTTTATTGTGAGCAAAATTGAGGCTGAAAGAAAGGACTAAGTCTCCATTCCAACCAGCCAAGACTTAGCTTAAATTATTTTTAAAACATATCAAATTATTTAAAGACTCTTAAAAAACTATCGATCTATTTTAATATGAACGTTCATTTTCGGAAAATTTGAATGAACCATTGTTGGTTCTATCAAAAATCTTCTCTCTCATTTTAATCAACATTTTGGTAAAATTAGTGAAAAAAAATTTATACTTATAAGACTCAAAATATATATAGAACTTCTTTTTTCTTCAAAAATCTTGTTTCTATTTTTTGATAAATTTTAAGTCTTTAATTAGTGACAAAAAAAAAGTTTTTAGCTCTCTTATTTTAGGCAATAAAAAAGTTCTAAATATTTAAATATTCTTAATGTTCTATGAGTTAATGACGCACTGTTACGAATTTCAAGACTATTATTACTTTTTGCAAAAAGAAAAATATTTTTTAAAAACAAAAATTATGGTTCATGCAATTTTAAAAGAAACAAAAAACAATTAATTGAGACCGTAGTAATTTTATTATGGGCACTTAAGCAGATTAGTTTTAAACATGATAATTTTTTGAGCTTACTTAAGTAGTATTTAACCACTTGAATTTATTCTTAACTTAAGATATACTTTAATACCTAGCTAATATAAAAAAAACAATCTCAATGGAAATCTAAAACTTTAAAAATTTACACTAAAAGATAAAAGTTTAACTAATGAAATTATTCATGTGGATTTGAATTTAGTTCAAAATAATTTTATAAGTTTCTTAAGTTTTTTAATTTTAACGAGTTAAAAATAAATGCAGCAATTAAAACTAGATAAAAATAATTTATTTTATTTAGAATTGAATATATTTTATTTTGCTTTTGGGTCAATTCGTATTAATCGGAAATTTTCGATCGTAAGAATTTATGGTCCGATTTAAAGAAAGTTTTAGTTAGATTTAAAATTGAATTCGTTACAACGCGGCTGAAATCGTCGGTTCTAGCAAAAAAAAAGCGGATAAAAGAGAGTTGACTGCATGAAAATTGTGGTCTAGTGGGTTATGTGATAAGCTGATCATCTAATATGTGGTCATCTAATACGTTCATCCGAATTCATCTGAATGTTCAGAAATGTTCAAATTCTTTCAAATATTTTAAAATCTTTTCGGACCTTTTTATAAATTTTCAGGACCTTTCATTGAAGTTTTTTTGACCAATTCAAAAATTTTTAATAATTTCTCAAACTTTCATTTTCGGAAGTAAAAAAAAAAAAAATTTTCATTAAGTTATGTTTTATTATATCAGGATTTTTTAAAAAAGATTTAAAACTTACCGTAAACTCGCGGATATAACCCCAGGAGTAGAAACCGAAATTTCGCTTTTTTCTCATGCATCTATCCTGTGTTTTGAATTTTTTTTCTACATACTTTTGATGCGGAGTTTAAACCGAATTTTTAGTTTTAACACCGCATTTAAACTGCAAAGAATAATATTTTAAATAAAAAAATTTAATTCTAAATATTTATTTAAAAAATTAATTTCTAGATTAAATGCATGGTCTACTACATAAATAGACCAAACTAAAGTCTATCGGATAAGCCAGAAAACAAATTCATTTTTCTATAGTTTGATTTCACCCTTCAAATGAGCGATATCTAGTCGCTTATAAGCAATTTTTTACGGTAAAAAAAAAGTATTTTTTCTTAAAATCTTGAAAAGATCTTAAATTCCTCTCATTAATTATCTTTCTAAAAGAAAACACGTCTTTTAATTATTATTGAATAATCTTTTTAAAAGATTTCAATAAGATTTTTGATATGAAAATTATTCTTATTTAAGAAAAAGCTCATGGGACTGACCATCTAATCTGAATAATGATCACTAGAACCTTATTTATTTTTAAATAAAAGTTTTCTGATAACATATTAGTGAACAAAGTTTCTAGATGACCGATGATTATAAAATTTGTGATCATCGGTAATCTAGAAACTTTTATTTAAAAATAAATAAGGTATGAACACATATTAGATGATCAGCTGATCACACAACCCACTAGACTCGAAAATTCAATTATCAATTATGAAAACGATAATTTTTTTAAAATTCGTTTAAATTTTTTTGTCAGTTAAAAAATCCCAACGATTCGACATCAACTGCTTTTTTTTTTATAAATTCTAATGCAACATTTATCCTCAAACTTTGCAAGAACAAAAGACAAAATTATTCTAGGGACTTAGCTTTGAATGCAGCAACAAAACAGTTCTCTAAAAAGTAAAGAATATCTGTATCTATTTACTTACTATTATTTTTATCAAGTTTCATTAAAATCATTTGGTAATTATTTACATTCAATCGATATTTGTCTAATCGATACATTCAATCGATAATCGACTCCTTTCAGGTCCCGTTTTTGCTAAGGCTGTTTCATTTGTAGAAATACAAAGTAACAATGTTGTGTAAAAATGCGTTGAACGCGGGTCATTTTTAACCATTTTTTTAAATTTTTTACAAAAGTGAATTTCAAAAAACAATTTTTTATTAATTTTAATTTACAAAAACTGACTAAATTTAAATTAGAAAAATTGATATCAATATCTTTTTAATTTTGCCTCTTTAACGCCAAATTTCCTTAGATATATAATTGCATCTCTAGAATCAATAAGCTTTGCCAAAGTTAATGGTGTATTCATGCTATTATCTTTCACATTTATATTTGCTCCTTTATTTATTAGAAGCTTTATTATTTCTACATCGTTTTGAACTGATGCAATATGCAATGCAGTCAAGCCATTTTTATCTATTTGGTTTACGTTTATCTTTTTATTAAGGAGTAACTTAACAATTTCAATGTTACAATTATCGACTGCTCGATTTAATGGACTTATACCATCTTCATCAGTTAAATTTACATTAGCATCTTCTTCAACGAGAATTTTTACCAATTCTTTAAAAAAAGACTTAACTTAAAAAAATTCAAAAAAATATTTTTTCTTTTACTAACCTGTATCATTAGCCTTAACTGCTTCATGTAAACACGTAGTTAATTTGAAATCAGTTTGATCAATAGGACATTTATTTTCTAAAAGAATTCTCACTGCCTTTTGTCTATTTTCTAATTTTGAATTTATCAAATAAAAAAGAACGGTCTTTCCTTTTTAATATTAAAAAAAAATTGAATAAAAATATTTGTATAATTCAGAGACATAGAAAATTTAACCTTCATTATCTCTTAAGCTAGTATCTGAGCCATTTTTTAATAGAGCATCTAATAACTCAATATTTCCTACTTATATAAATTAATTTAGAAAAAAAAAATTTTTTTTTTATTTGCTAAATCGTACCATTATATGCAGCAAACATCAACAAAGTAGCTCCAGAGTTATTTTTTTGATTGCATAGCCTAAAATTTTTAGCTTTTGAATTATTATTTAGCTCATCTTCAATCATTAGCGTTTGGCTTTCATTAATTAATTTAAAAAAATAATTGAATCTTGACGACGTATGGCTTGGTAAAAGCTTGCTACCCTCTATTCCCATGGATAAATTATGATTAAGTTTGTTAACTAAATAATTGATACTCTTCGTTTCATCAAAAAATTTAATACTTTTTTTTTTAAATAATATTTTTAAAAAATTAAATATATAAAATTTATAATAATCAGCTAGTATATCAAATTAATCAAGCGTTAAATTATTTATATTTTGATCTTTTTATTTCTAACTTGTGCTGGAATCTCTGAGAAAATCTCTTTCTAAGCATTTTAAAAATGCTTGGATAGTTGTGTTGACAAAATTTGATTTTTTTTTACAAAAAATATTATGATTAATGACTAAATTCAAATTTACTGGTTCTTAAAAGTTATATTTTTTAAAATTTGATTTTAAAAATTTTTTCTGGAACAAATAATATGGGACAATTTTTTGAAAATTATTCTTAACGAACGCTTACATGTGTCTCAATTTAATTATCATCTTTTATTTATTCATTTTTTGTAAAACAGATAAAGGAGATTTTAGCAATAAAATACCGGCAAGCTTTTTTCCTTTAGACTTACCGTAAATATTTGTTTTTTGTTGTCTGATTTTTCTGAGGCGCTAAAGCTAAGTTTTCGAGATTTTATTGCAGCTATCAAAAAACAAATTTTTACTGTAATTAAACGTAATTTAATTTAAATAAGCATTCCAAATTTGACTCTCTAAATTTTTATTTTTTAGATTTACTAAAAATCATTTAAAAATATTATCATTTGAAAAATAATCTTTTAACCATAAATTTTTTTAAATATTAAAAATAAAGTAACTTACGATCGCTTCAGACAAGCAACTAGACTCTTAGAACTTTGCTTTTTACACCGTTATGCATAATATTGGTCAGTTAACAACATGTTCTTTATTAAGATTAAAATTCAAATATTCTCAAAATCTTTAAGTCTTTTTTAAATATGATTTTAAAAATAACAATTTTGAAAACTAAAAATTTAAATGAAGAAGATTTTGACAATCAGGCATTTTAACTGAATTTAATTCTTTTGAGGATCCTTTATTCAACTTGGAAAAAGTGATTCTTATGAAATTCGTTAACCGTAAATTTTTGAGTGTACCGTATTTGTAAAGTTATTTAGCTATCGTATTTTCTTGTTAGAGAACGCGTTGTTTTTACCCGAAGTTGCAAATAAGGCACATGTAACCGAAAAGACCTTTCCTATGTCAATATTTTATTATCCCTACACTGTAAATATTTTGAGTGTTAAGAGTATTTCCCACTTTTATGTGTATACAATTACACTTAAATCTTTAAAATATAAAATCAGCCAATAAAATATACTAAAACGCTACACATTTAAGTGGGAAATACTTTTTTACACTTTTAACTTTAAATAGGCTAAAATACACATTTAAGTGTATTTTAAAACACTCAAAATATTTACAGTGTAGATATGATAAGTTGGGGTACAAACTAACCCCAGATTTTTTCTCCCAATAATTTTATTCCTCATAATAACTGTAAATTACCATTAAAATGATTTAAAATCATGTCGAGTAGTTTTTAAGAAAAATGAAAAAAATTGTTTTTTTTTCAGTATTTTGGATTAAGCTATTAAATAAAAAATCGTTTAAAAGGCTCAAAAATTGGCGAAAAAACAACATATCATATCTAGGGTTATTAAAGGTACAGCGGGATACGTTCGCTTCCTATCAAAAATTCAAAATTGCGAATATATAAAAGTCTAGAATAAAAATACCAAATTTCTCTTATTATCAATTTGAAAATAAAAAAAAACTTGGGATTCGAACATCTTTATAAATCAACTTTTTTGTTTTAAATTTTAACTTTTAAAAAACTGATATTCAGTGTAACATTTAAAAAAAAATGTTTGATAAAAAATTTCAAAATATATTAGTTTCAATAATCTTGGTTGTTTTCGTTAAAAATTCCGAGGCTAATTTGACTAATATAACAGAAAAGAGTATTAATTGGTTAACGTCATGTAGACCTTGTGCAGATACTTTATACGAATGTTCTCAGTGTTTTAAAGATGCTTGTGTACAGTGTGTTCTTGAAATACCATACACTAGTTGTTTAAATTGTATGAACGATTTAATTGACTTACCAAGTAATTTTAATTGTGATAGTAGAATGAGTTATCACCAAGCAGTGTGTAAAATTCACTGTCGTATGAATAATGGTTTTACTATTACAAGTAGAGATGGTTTTTGTGATGAATACACTGGAAGGTGTGTTTGTACAAGTATTGCTCTACCAACGACACCTCATCCTCTATTTAATCGCACAACCGCTTCGCCTTGTGAATACAAAATAAAATTTGAAAAAAGCTCATCGATTGAAGTAATTCCAGAAAATATTTCTACATTTAAACCGAAAATTTTAGTTGAGCCAAATCGACCTGATTTGTGCACATTTAGGGATAGAATAAAAGTGAAAGTGAGAACAAAACAATTTAGTGCTATAGATGGAAGCGATTATTTAGGTGTTTCTACTGATTTGGAATTTAATTCTTCTAAGACTTGGCATGAACTCAAAATTGATATTAATAATGATAGAATTATTGAGCCTTTTGAATTTTTTACTATTGATATTGAGAGTGTAACACCTGATATTATACCGATAGCAACTCCAAGAAAAATTATCTATATTGAAGACGATGACTGTTTGTATTATTTTTTATTAATTTTAATTTAAAATTATAGACTAGATCTTTATTATTTATTACAATAATTTTTAAGAGTCGTTTTTATTCTTTTTCATAGTAGCTTAGAGTAAAGGTAGATATTTTAGAACGAAGACAGTTAAGGTTAAGTTTTTTAAGTTTAATTTAAAAAATACCGTATAACCGACACCGATTTTTTAATTAAAAAGAAAATTTTTTTTTAGGCGACCGTACCGTACCCGTACCAGAAAAAAAATTTTTTTTTTAATATTTTTTTTTTTTTAATTAGTTTATAAAAATTTTTTTTGTTACGATACGGTACGGGTATCCCGTTAATTTGCGAGAAATGCAGGATATATTCTATATTTTAATTTTTTTTTGAATAAAATTCTGTCACTCAAGATTTTTCGTCAAAATCCTGTCTACTTAAGATATTTTTAATTTAATTATAGTCAATACTTAATCAGTTTGAAAAGAACCAAATATAAAGTTTTAATGGAAGATTTTTTTTCGGTGAAACATGGCCATGCCGTAAGTCTGGAAGTAGTTCAACAAAGAATTAAATAAAATTTTCAGTTTAGTAAGAAAAATTCACCATTTCTTTTTTATAAAACCTCGTTAATTAATTATTATGAGGAGCAAAAACAAGAGTACTAAGTTTCATAACTTTTTCATTTAGAGATGTAGGGGATATAGTTTATGCGACGTAAACTCCTTTTTTTAAAAGAAAAAATTCAATCAAAAAAATTTAAAAAATATTTAAATTTTGAAAATTTTTGTCACAGATAATTCGCCAAATGGTATTGCCGACGATGACATAACGGATGTATTTGATTATGATGAAGCCTCAAGTTTTATCTACTTAATGTACAAGGATAAATTCAATCAAGACATTAATTTTCCAGATCCAAATTCAATTTATCCAAATAACGGTGGCATAACAACAAGCCAGGACCGTTTGAAAATAGTAATGCAAATAATTGGCTTCTATACAATTAATATTCATACAATTGAAGTAAACAATCCTCATGAATGCAATTTAAATTCATTTAATTTAAGAAGATTAAACTCTAATATGCAACCGTATGAAGAATTAATGAATTCCTTCGTATTGAATAATAGACCGATTATAGACGTAAATTATTATAAAGGTTTTCAAAATTTAGGTATTGCAGGTGATTCTCCAGATTATTTGGAAATTAATCTATTGAATACAAAAGATGGTCGTGGTGTTACTAAATGTGAATTTAGAGCATTTGCCAGCAAAGTTTATGATTAAAATTCATTTTTTTTCGAATCTTTTTAAAACTAATTTAAAATAAATTTTAGCAAAAATTAATTTTTATATTTGACGAAAGTAAAATCTTCAAGAAACAAGCTAAACTTCTTGCTTTAATTTTTAAAAGTTAATCAATTATTAAATCAACTTATTTATTTTATTTCAAATAGCAAATATTTAAATATTCACTGACTTTTTCTTGTACCAAGATCTTTTTGTTTGCTAAAAATGTATAAAGAGAAACACAAATAATTACACATATGGATATAAGATATTGGCGCCCTTTTGAGTAAATATTTAGTAATTTCTTATTAAATTTCAAAAAGTTTAAAAATAATGTTTTGTTCCTTTTAATTCCTTAGTTAAATCGATCTTGAAAAAAAAATGTTTTGGAGAAAATTTAAGAAAATCAAAGCCTATTTGCTTTATTGTGTTTTGCTTTTATTTTCATTTTTAAAGACGTCAAGATGCAAGGACGAGTTTCACATAAAAATTGGAATATTTGTATCGAATACATTGGCTGAAGAATTCTATAAAATATTTGATATTAAACAAGATCCGTCAAGGAATGAATACTTAAATTCATTTTTAATTTCGACGTATTCATTTGGGGTAATAAAAAAGTTTATTATAGTTTCATTTAATGAAAAACAAACCGAATTTTAAAAATTTTACTCGGCTTTTCGTGTCGGCTACAAAGAGAGCTTGAGATTTTATCTTAGTGGATTCTAATACTCACTCCTGGCACAAAAAATTTTTACATCATTTTTTGATAAAGGACATGAAAAAAGAAGTCCATATTCAGATAGACCATGAAAAACTGAGTAAGATTACGTGAAAAAAATTGGGGGTGCGTTGGACAAAAAAGGGGGTGCGGTGTTCTAATAAATATAAAATTATCAAAAAAATTACTTTTAAAATTAGCAAAGTATCCTTTTAGGGTATCATTTTGAAGCTTTTTTTACGCTCTTTCATCTGCTATCTTAAAATATTGAAAATATTGAAAAATACGGAAACCGCACCCGGGTGCGCTGTTTATCGTAAATTGGGGAGGGGGGGTGCGCTTTTTTCAAGGATCCGTTTTTTTGAAGATAAATTTAAACTATTAAATCGTATTTTAAGCTTTATATAGTCGTCTTTAGCTATACGATTATTTGTCAAAGGTATGGATAAATCTTTAATAAAATCATTCCATATGCGACTTTATTCCACATACGCAAAATTTATTAACGCTTTGAATGATTATGATGATTTGGAGGAAAAATTACTCTTCTGAATAGTTTTAGAATTTTCAATTTAATTTTTAATAGAAGTAAAAACTTAAATTTTCAAGTTTTAAGTGTCACTTGATCTAATCTAAAGTTTGTAATAATTTTTACAATCGAAATAGTTAAAATAAAACACCGGGTTCAAAAAACACGTTTGGTCCTTTAAGTATATTTTTTTTGCGGAAAAAAGTTTTTGTAAATGATCAATTTCAATTTTTTTAAAGAGGTTTCCTAATTTTAGATAAGCTAGGAAAAGATTGAGTTCGAAAAATTTATTTTCGACAGATAGATAATTTTAAAGTACAAAAACGGGTCGAAAAAACTAGCTGAGCTTTTGAGTGCTAATCCTGCTCAATTTGTAGAGTTTTTTGCCGGTCTATCGAAAATCCTGGATTATCGAGTACTAATATTATATTGTAAAAACTGATAATCAGAAATCATGCCAGAACGAGGTTTTCGGATTAACGAGGTTTGACTGTAATCGAGATTATGACCACGTAGATAATTTTAAGTTCTTTTGTTTTAAAAAGTGTTTTAGTTCACTACATTGAGAGAAAAATAATTAAATTTTATGATTTGAATAAAATTGCCAGTGATTCTTTTTGAAGATTATTGTGAATCTATCATTATTATTTTTTAGATCTTATTTTACGTAATGATTAAGTACAGTGACTCAACTTGTAAAAGTTGTCAATTAATGACATCTTACGTAATCTAACTGTTATTGTTAAAATGATTCAGTTAGATCATCTTATAAAGATTTTTCGATAAATGTCTTAAGTCCTTAAATTCTTAAACTCTTGAAAATTTAATAGAATAAAATTTTTTGTGTAAATGAATTGATTATATTTTTTTCATAGTTGTATGACTTTTTTATGAACAAAGTAAATACAAATATGACAATTGATGTCAAACCTTATGTGACATACATTCAAATAATAAAACCAGAAGAGACACCAAATACATTTTATGATTTTTGTCAATATCAAAAAGCATTAAACAGTGATGATAAATGGAACCTTGCTATTTATTTAGTTGAGTAAGAATGCTAAATTTCATTAACTCTATACAAAAAAAAATATTTTTAATTTTAAAAAACTAGGGAGACTACACTTATGACAGCAGAAAGTAAGTTTTTACAAGTAGTTTTTAATTTCTTTAAATAATTGTAACTTTTTATTTAAGTTAAAAAATATAATATATGTCAAAAAAACTCTTCTTGTATATTGGATAAGTTTTCAGCACCCTTAACCAAAATTAGCTCAAGTTTGGATTCAATCACTACGTTTTATTTTTATTTCTCAAAGGTTATTAATTTTGCAATGGAGCTATTTCAAATATCAAAGTATTTTTACGCTTTTGTTTGTCACAGAAAATATGAAAGTTTTTTAAATTCTACTTACAGTCATGGTCATTCATAATTTCCAAAAATGAATATTCATGAATGCTAACGAACGTAAATTTTTAGAAAATATGAATGATCAGGATATTTTTAAAAATTTTAATTAATTGGAAAATGAATGAATTAAACGAAAATATTTTCTGAAAAAAAATAACAGATTTTAATAAAAATTAATTTATGGTTTGTAAGGAGAGTCAAAGGAACATTTAACCTATTTATATTGAACAAAAATACTAATTACTATGATGGTACATCTCAATTTTACGTATCAACAATCGAAAATTTTTTAAAGTAATTTTATTTTTATAATAGCTAGGGTTTAATAGAATCTTTCATTTTTTTTTATCATCTTCCCAAATTCACGGAAAATATAACAAAAACACAAAATTTTGGGAAAAATGTTTGTCCGAAGAACAATATTCTAAAAAAGGAAAGAAATTAAAATTTTAATCTTTCAAAATCGATTCAAGTCCAAAACTTAATTAAAACAAAAGGATATTAATATTTTAGTCTCCGAATACAAATTTGGAATTAATTCAGAGTTGATTTATTACAAATTTTATTTATAACATTTTTATCCCATTTTCTGGCCTTTTTTTAACACTGAAAGCACCAGACGGTCAAAATAACCGATCTTAATTTTCCTTGTAGTTTATAATTTATTTATAAATATAAATAAACACTTAGTTGATACATACGAGAATTACCAGGCCTTGTATCAGTGATTTATTTAATATTATTAACGATAAAATTAAAGTAATAGATAAGTGACCAAAAAAAATATTAAAAAGAGAAGTTGGTTATTTTATGGTGTCTCCACATCTTCTTTGGTGTATTTTTATTCCAATTATCGCTTCGTAAGTCTTTCCATAATTAAAACATTCTACTTTAGATTTTGGTTCTTTGTGTTCAAATTTCTTTGAAATCAGATTTTTAGGATTATTTAAAAATTTTGAAACCTTTTCAATAGCCATTTTATCAATGCCGTCGTTTGCATTTTTTATATTTTATTTTTCTGATGATTCTTTTTGATTGAGACTTATAATCCTTAGAAGCTTTTTTTGGAAAAAATACGACTATTTTATTTTATTAAATTTGAAATTCAAATAGCACATTTAGCAAAATAAATATAATTTAAAACTTTATTTGTAAAGATCAATTTCATGTAAAGAAATATTTAAACAAGGAGATGCTTTGACTAGTCAAGAATATTTGAAAATATCACGAGAAAACTTTTGTTCAAAATTTGTTTTATTCTCGCCAACTCCTACGGAATCAGTCTCATATGAAAATAAACATCCAAATGTAATATTTTTAACAGAGTACCCTGTTAATTTCCAAACTTAAAATTTTTTTAAGGAGTGTCAATTCTATCTACATGATTGTAATTATGGCATTAATTCACCATCTACTTCATTTATAACTTTTTTACCACCTGGAACTGATTGCTTTTTAGACAATAAACCCGGAAAAGTAAGAATAGATATTTATTAAGATAAAAACGAATTTTCTATCCTTAAGAATAATTTAAGTGCTTGGCTGATAAGTGTATAATTGATCAAGATATTTTTTCAAAATATATTTTTAAAAATGAAACCAATATATTACGTACTGAAATTAGTGAAACTACTAGTAATCTCATGATTTATACAACCTTGGAAGATGAGAAAAAATGGACAACTTTTTCTTATGACATTTCTAAAACAAATGATGTTGAAAACTCAAGTAAATATTCGACTTTAATTACAAGTTTAAGTATTACAGAAACATATAGCGAAGAAAATACACCAGCTTTTGTAATAACAGAGCCAATAATGACTCATGACTCAACAACAGAACCCGTAATGAACCAAGAGTCAACAAATATAGATCTAATGTCTGCTAAAGTTTCATTTGAATCTTCGAGTTCCATTTTATCAACAGAATCAAATATTGAAAATACAATTGAAAAAACGAAGATAAAAATAAACTCATCTTCAACTCAAATTCAACCAAGTTCAACAAAAGAAATCTTAACAAAAACAAGTTCAATTTCTAAAGCATTCAGATCAACATCAAAAGAAGCAGCCAGTCAGTCAATTCCCAAAAACTCAAAATTTGAACTTTGGTACATAATATTACCATCTGTTCTGGTTGTAATCATAATAATAATAAGTTCAATAATAACTTCGTATTTTGGAATTTTCAGGGGACGAGGTAGAAGAAGAGTTGCAAATCGAATAAGATTATTTTAGTTTTTTTGTTTTATACGAATCAATTCCATTATATGACTAGCTGGTCTCCTATTATGTGACCAGTCCTCTTCATCTTAATTGTTTTAGTAATGGTCTCTAATTACTTTGATGTCTTATAAGTGAAAAATAAAAATTTAAAAAAAATGAGACCAGTAAATTAAAAAAAAAAGACATTTAATTGTTTAACAGAATTTAAAATAAATTAAAGTTACCACATATCCATGCTTATACTATTCTGGCTATTCATATGTTCCAAATTTATTTATGTCCAAATCATTTCATAAACATTCATTTAATTTTAGAAACATTCATTTTCAGAATATTTGAATGGCCAGGAGAGTGACTTCTAAACCTCTTTTTTTTCGAGATGAAGGTAAAACAGACAATTTAAAAGTATGTAATCATATTGATTTTTCTTGAGTAGGATTAAGCTATTTAGATGAGTGGTTTTTAAAATTGAATCACATTTTTTATAAACTTCTGTATAATTTAATTGAATATTCAAATTATAATATGACCAATGAAAAAATATTAAAAAAAACTTATTATCGACAAACAAATAAGGTGAAATGGACTGGTCACTATTTTTTTTTAGAGCTGGTCAAATAATGCAATAAGCTTAATATAATGGTCCAAAATTAATTGAAAAATATTTTATTTATTAAAAACTTTTAAATTTAAAATAAATTTTAAATAAAACTTTGTCACAATAGTTTTCCAATTTTTGAGACACATTGAATGGAAATTAAAAAATTTTTATCAATTTAGTCACAAGAAATTCTTTGGTCATTTATAAAAATAAGAATTTAAAGTTTGGTTTATTCGTTCTAATTTTGAACTTTCAATGTCCAACTCTGTTCTGAGGCATCGTATTGCATCGGAAAGAAACGCATCATTCCAATTCAAAAAATATAGTTTTGCCATTCATATTAATCACAAAAAATGTGTTAAAAATATTCTGAAAACATGGAGTTAAAACAATTAAATTTTTTTTTCGTGTTTGTTGCTGCCTTTTATTGTAAATTTTTTACTTAAATTTTTGAGTTTTATTTAAAAAATAGTTTCCTAAATTTCATTAATAATATATAAGGACTTGATTGGTATTGTCTTTGACAACTTATCGGTGACGTTTTGGTACTTGTGTAAAATTAATCATTTAAAGAAAAAACTGTTGAAAAGTTAAAAAAGGATTACATTTTTTGAAATAGGAATAATTGAAAAAAATTTCATGGTGATTCAAAGCTACTTAAAACTAAATTAAAAATCAACTCACATTTTTTAAAAAATTAGTTCATTTAAATTCGCTTTGAATAATTTCATCTTCTAATGAAAAAACTAAATAATTTTTTTTAATTTTCAGAAATTTGAATACATAAGGTTTACTTCCTTAAAAAGAGAGTTTTTTCTAACTTAAGAAATCAAGCTCTAGGTAATGTTTTTAATATTGAATATTTTGTCTAACAAGAGCCTTAAATGTCGAATCTTAGTTGAAAGTTTATTTTGTTACGAGTTTTAGTGATAAATTTCGTCTTTTTTCCCGGTCCAAATTTTAAGGAAAAAAATTCCCCTTGCCATTTCGTCATCCAAAATTCATTAATAAAATTTCAAAAATTATATTTTGATTAAATAAATTTATTTCCTATTTTTCAAATTATTTAATCCTTTTTTTATTTAGGATTCTAGACTTGAATAAACAAACAAAAATGAGTAAGCAAGTTGAGTATATTTTATGACCCAGAAAAAAAATCGATTTTACTTGGATTCTTTATTGCGACTTTTACAATATACTGTAAAAATATTTGTTTAGAATAATTTCAAATTTTTATTTAATTTAAATATGTCTAATCACTTCTTAGCACGAAAATCTTGTATCATTAATCTTTAAAATGTAAAAAAATTTCTGATTTTCAAATTTTTTTCGACTAGAAAGCAAAAAATTAAGCTGTTCAAATTTTAAGTTTGATTTTTCAAAAATAGAAATAAATCAAGTCAAACAAAAATTAATTTGCAACGATAATTTGCAAATATCACCTTTTCATATAATAAACAAGCTAAGTATAAAATTTAAATTTCAAAAAAAATTCAAAATTATCAAAAAATTGATCATAATTTTTTTGAAATTAGATCCAAAAATACCTTTGTAATTTTGACTTTTTTTTTAATTCGCTTACCAAATTATACGAAAAATGCTTTATAACTGTTTGAAAAAAAAAGAGATATTTAATTAGAAATTTTTAAGATTATTTTCATATGAAATTTTTTATTTACTTATTGACGTGAAAAAAAATTCTAAAAAATTATAAAAATACCTTTTACCATTTAAACTTTCTAAATCTTAGAAAAAAGAAATAGACAGTTAAATGTTATTATAACTTCAACAAAAAAAAAGTCTTAAGATTTTTTTTTAAATTTTAATTTTAGGAATAATTTTTATGAATTTTTTTTTCTCGTTTTGTTTTGAAATTTAAATAAAAAAAAATGTCCGAAAACGAAACAGAAACGTGTTTTATAAATGTAATAGGCTTGTCTGGCGTTGGGTGTATTACTCGAATACAAGACAATTTAATGAAAGAAGAGGGTATTCAGGACGTTCAAATAGCTTTATTGGGAGAAAAAGCCGAAATTAAATATAATCCAGAGTATCTTATTCCATCACAAATAGTTTCTTTAATACAATCCCTGGGCTATGGAGCAAAGTTAATAGATAGTAAAAATAGTGAAGACGATGGTCTTGAGACTGTCGATTTACACATTGAGGGCATGACGTGTTCTTCATGCGTTTATAAACTTGAGCGAGAAAGTAAAAAGTTAAAAGGTATGAGAGAAGTAAGTATAACATTAATGACTTGTCGTGGTACTTTTAAATTTGATAAAAAAATTCTCGGTGCCCGAGATATAATTAATCGAATAACTGAATTAGGTTTCAAAGCCGAGTTGGTAAGCTCGGATTCGAAGACATCTTTAATGGCTGTTAGTCACAAAAAAGCCATACGTCAATGGCGAAACGCCTTTATACTTTCGTTACTATTCGGTACGCCTTCAATGATTGCCATGTTTATTTTTATGTATTTTATACCGAGTCAAAACGATCACACAAAAACATCTAATTTTACTAATCACAGTCAACACGAAATGTCAAATGATAAATTTGATAATTCACATAGTAATATGCATAAGCAATTAATGCTAATACCCGGTCTTAATTTAGAAAATTTATTAATGTTTTTATTTTGTACGCCAGTTCAAATATTCGGTGGTCGTCACTTTTACAAACATGCTTATGTTGCTCTAAAAGAACGAACAACTAATATGGATGTCTTAATTGCCTTGGCAACAACAATTGCCTATGCTTATAGTTTAATTGTTCTTATTGTGGCAATTGTAGCGCAGAGTTCATTTAGCCCTACGACTTTTTTTGACACACCACCAATGCTTATGATTTTTGTGTCTTTAGGTCGTTGGTTAGAACACATAGCCAAAGGCAAGACCTCAGATGCTTTATCTAAATTATTATCCTTACAAGCTTTAGAAGGTTGTTTAGTCACTTTGGATAAAGATGGGTCTATTTTAAAAGAAGAAATTATAAATGCTAATTTAATAAAACGTGGTGATATGATTAAAGTAACACCAGGTGGTAAAATTCCAGTCGATGGTAAAGTTAAACAAGGTGAAAGTGTTGTCGATGAGTCTATAATTACTGGTGAATCAATGCCAGTGAGTAAAAAAATTGGTTCTATTGTAATCGGTGGTACTATAAACCAAAATGGTTCGCTTATAATTGAAGCTACTCATGTTGGTAAGGACACTGCTCTAAGTCAAATAGTTCGTTTAGTAGAAGAAGCTCAAACTTCTAAAGCACCCATACAACAACTAGCTGATCGTATAGCCGGACTCTTTGTACCTGTAGTTTGTTCAGTATCATTTTTAACTCTAGTTATTTGGTGTATTATCGGATGGATTCGATTTGATTTAATTAAATATTATTCACCGTATCACAGAGATTCGGATCATGATGTATCCAATTTAGAAATGACTATAGAATTAGCCTTTCAATTTGCAATTACAGTTTTATGTGTTTCGTGTCCATGCGCTCTGGGTCTAGCTACACCCACGGCAGTCATGGTTGGTACAGGCACAGGCGCTACTAATGGTATTTTAATTAAAGGTGGCGAGCCATTAGAAACTGCTTATAAAATAAAAACAATAGTCTTCGATAAGACTGGTACAATAACCCAAGGTATTCCGAGTGTAACAAAATATTTTAAATATGTTAGTGAGGAAGTATTTCCGACGAGGACATTTTTAAATTTAATAGCTAGTGCCGAGAATATATCTGAGCATTCGTTGGCCAAAGCTGTCGTCAAATTTTGTACTAAAATATTAAAACAAGAAAATTTTAGTAAGTGTTCACAATTTCGACCAGTGCCTGGTTGTGGTCTAAAAACTAAAGTTCATTATAAACCAGAAAATTCAAATTACGACGATTCAAATTTGATTTATAAAATACCGGAATATGAGGACTTGCATAAATGGATTAAGAGCGATAGTAATTATGATCAATTAAAAAATGTTGAAAAATTAGAAGATGGTAGTTTGAGCTATGATATTTTAATTGGTAATCGAGAATGGATGAAGCGAAATTTTGTCAATGTTGACAATTTAATTGAGACTGAAATGGAAAAATATGAATCTAAAGGTAATACTTGTATTCTTTGTGCTGTTAATAATGTAGTCATCGGAATGATTGCCATAGCTGATAAAGTCAAAGAAGAAGCGCATTTAGCAGTTTATAATTTGTATAAAATGGGTCTTGAAGTTTATTTATTAACTGGTGATAATAAACGAACAGCTGAAAATATAGCTAAACAAGTAGGTATACGAAAAGTATTTGCCGAAGTATTACCATCACAAAAAGCAAGGAAAATTGAAGAGCTACAAAAATCTAGTGGAAAAAAAGTAGCAATGGTTGGTGATGGTATTAATGATTCACCAGCTTTGGCCAAAGCCGATATCGGTATTGCTATTGGTACTGGTACTGATGTAGCTGTTGAAGCAGCTAATATAGTCCTAATACGAAATGATCTAGTCGATGTTATTGGTGCTATAGATCTATCGAAAAAAACAGTTAGAAGAATTCGATTGAACTTTTTTTTCGCTAGTATTTACAACTTAATTGGCATACCGATAGCAGCTGGTATATTTTTACCACTTGGTTTAAATTTAAAACCATGGATGGCCTCAGTGGCTATGGCTTTAAGTTCAATAAGTGTTGTACTATCATCTTTAATGTTGAAATTTTATAAAAAACCTACTTATGGTTCATTAAAGAATCAAGAGTATTTGAGATATTTACACTCTGGACATTTAAGTGATTCGAATTTTTCAATACATAGAGGTATTGATGGTTTTGATAAGACACCTTCTGGTAGTATTTTAGAGAGTATTAAATCAACTAGAATCGGGCAATATTTGGCGGGTAAAGATGCGAATGGCTTTAAAAAATTAGATAATCAAGGCTTGTTGAATATACCTTTAGATGATGATGAAATGGAAATGACAGTAATTCACGATGCAACAAAACTTAATCTATAAGAATAAATGTTGTTCCTGGTGAATATTTTCTTTTTTTTGAAAATGTATTAAGTCGAAGTTTTTAAATGGAGTCCTTATTTTGAGATCAATTTTTTATTTTTTTAAAGATTTCATTCCTAGTATTTATGCCGAGTTGTTTTGTGATTTTTTTTATTTTATTTTGATAATTTTTTTTTTCTAAATCATATATATTTTTTTAAGTAAAATCAAAATTTTACTTATTTCGAATTTTATTTAAAAAAAAATTAGTTAGGGTTTTTCATGAGCATTTTTTTTTTTACTGTACGTTTGTGATAGAGTCCGAAAAATTTAATTTCATTTCAATTATACTTCCATTATTTATTAAATAATTAAAATTTTGTTTCCATTAAATTTGAGTTTAATCAAAATTAGAAATTTTGAAATTTTTAAAATAAATTCTTTATTTAAAATTAACATTTACTTCTCTATAAAAATAAAATGATCAACATCGAGTAATTTTTAAGAAAATCTTACACACGAGGGTTATTTTCATTGAAAAAAAAACATTTGTGTGAAAACCTTTTCTTTCCCACTAAATTAATTAAGCTGAATAATTGTTAGTTAATAAAAAAATACTTGATTTTAGCCAGTATACACTGTAAATATTTTAGGCGAAAAAAATTCGCATATAAGATGAAAAAGAGCTTCATTAAAGAGTAAATGATCATTTTAATCATTTTTTTTTTCCAATTCCTCATAAAAGCGTCTTACAAATAGGCGAATTTCCCCCTAAAGAAATTACAGTGTAGATAGGATAATGTAGTTTGCCGAATTATTTGTGTCTTTGGATAGAAAACCAGCTCAGTCCAGAGTATGGGTCAATTTGGTTGAAAAAAAACTCAAGGTCTTGTGTTTGAGTGTTTTAAATAGATTTAGATTAGAAAATTGAATAATATAGTAAAACTTTGCCAGATTTTATATAAGTGACCATGTGTCTTGAATTACTAGATGTTCAAAGATCTTTTAGCTTCAAAGAATAAAGTAGGACAATAGAAAACACTCGATTTTTCCTACCAAAGGAATAAGCACTATAAATTTTTATATTATCATGATCGTTCGTTAACTCCAGTTCTTATCATTTCTTATAAACTTTGATTTTATTTCAAAATATTTAGCTGTTTATCTACTTACTAATGATACACTGCGTAAAGTTTTGTTGGCTTCCCTGATGAAATTCTTAAATTGATCTATCAATTTAGTGTGAGGGTGAAAGTCAAACAAATTTAAATGAATAGAGGACGATTGGGGGTTGATAGACTACGCTAATATACTATGTTATTCATAAGTTCCGACAAGTTTATTTCGGAAGGTATTTTTTTAGGCAATTATTTTGACAGGTGTTTTTTGTATGAGTTTCCCAGAAATAGGACATTTTGTTTGACTTTTGAACCCTTTACTCATTAATTTAAATTGTTCTTTTTTTTAGAATTATTGAGTGATTAGATTCAGTTTGTAACTATAATTCACATAGTAATATGCATAAGCAGTTAATGCTAATACCCAGTCTTAATTTAGAAAATTTGATAATACTTTTATTTTGTACAAATATTCGGTGATTCAGTTTGACTATGTAACTATAAAGCTTTTGGTTAGTTATATGTGATTCCAATCGTTTTATTTCACAGACTATTCTATTAAATATTCTATAAACAAAATAAAGTTTTTCCAAACTTGTTTCAGTTTAACGTCAACATTGTCATCTCCATAAAAAAGATGACAATGTTGCCAGCTCTCATTCTAAGATAATGCTAAGAAGAGCTTAGGATAGTTATTTAAAACCCCGATCACCTTTTTGATCAAGTTCTGATCGATTTCTAACAGTGCAATATCGCTCATTCTCAAATCAATTCTTGCTTTTTTTTCTGATTGTAAAAATAAGAAAACATTTTTCGAAAATGTTAAACAAACGTTGTCAAAAAAGAAAATTCAAAAAATTGTGCTGAAAACGATGCAATCATGATTAAAATTTTTTTAATAAGATTTTTTGTTATTTTTGGCGATATAAGAATGAACAAGAAAAGATTTATCGGTTGGTATGATTGTTCTAGATGTTTGAAAATTAGGACTCAGTATATTGTGATTTTTCGAATTGTCAGTGTTTTAGGGAGTATTTCGAGTTTTAATTCAAAATAAATTACATTAAAATTTCGATAAATTTCTAAAATATTATGAAATATATCGAAATTTTAATAAAATTTTAGAAATCTTTTAGTAGAGAATTTGAAAAAATATGTATCTTTTTACACTAAAATATTATTAAGAGACTTTATAATAAATATATATTTCAAAATAAATAATTTAAAAAAAAAATAGTAAAAATTTTTCACAGACTATGTGTCTAAATCATCACATAATTCAATTGGAGGTCTATACAATTGTGGTAATAAAAAATATCTTAATTTATTGAATGCATATTTCGCATTGCCAACATTTTTTTTCAAAATATCCATACGGGTTCCATTTCTTTAAAAAGTAAAATAGGTAAAAATCCTATAAAATATAAAACATCTAAGAATTAAATAGATACCTTCTAAAATCATCTAGAACTTCTTGTGTCATAGAATTTTCCAAATTATGATTTCTTAAAAGTAAAAGACATTGTTCTAAAGAGACTCCGACTCCACTTCGATCTTTACCACTTTTACAATTAGTAACTCTAAAACCATTCATCAATCTTGTTGTTTCAGCGACTTTATGTAATAACTCGACTGGTCGTGAATCTTCAAAAAGTGATTTCTTTGTATTTAAATGATACAAAATATTTTCTAATTTGTGCTGGTTTTCTAAAAGAAAAAATAAAACTAAATTTAACACAAAAAAATGGTTTGAAATTTTTGACTAAACCTTTAAGATCCGATTTAGATTTTTGATAATAACTTATTAATTTTGAAATTGCTTGAGAATTGACAAATATTTGCAGATAGTTTTTACCTAATCTATTTGATTATAAATTAGAGGATAATAGATATAAAAAAGTATGTTTAGCATCATACAAATTTGAAGTAACTGATGCTTCATTTATACCAACATTTACCAAAAGTGGATAAACTCTTATTGGTTTTGAATCATTAATCGTATACATATAAATATGAAAACCATCTCTATTAGATTAATGTAAATATATATTTTTTAATTATGATGATGTGAAATATGTTTACCTTTCTACATTAAATTTAATGTAATTTGTAGATGATTCAACTAATGTTACATAATTTGTCGGTAAATGAATGTAAACATTATGCAAATTTTGTAAGGCTAAATGATGCTCGAAGATCATTGTATGTTCTGTTGAAAAACAACTTAGCATACTTTCAACTTGAAATAAAAATCCATTTTTTTGATGAAATTCAAGCATTTTTTTAAGTTCCAAGTCAGTGTGATATGAATTTTTATTATATTTGAGATCTATTGTGCTTATAAGTGTAGTCATCTAAAATATTTAAAAAAATATTATTCAATTAAAAAGTTGCGAACAGTTTAATAAAACTTATCTCAAATTAAATGAAAAACTATTGGATTTATATTTAGCAGATAACTGAAATTGTTAGAAGTCTTTATACCAAATCTAAGTATAGTAGGGAGCCGGGTCTATGAGATGAGACACACATTTTTTAGACTCAATAAATTCAGTAATAAGATATTTTATGAATTATGATCAGAGATTTTTATTATTTATGGTAACATTTTCCCTCCTTTTTATAATTTTCCGAGTTTTATCCGCTTATTAAAGGGTTTCCCTTTTAAAAACGATGTATGTGTGTGTAATTCTTGGATAAGTGGTGATACAATATTTTCTTTTTAAATTACACACTGCTTAGTAGGGTGTATTATTTGAACCATAAAATGGTAATCAGTTTTTAGTTATGCTTCTTTATTTTAAAGTGAAAAAGTCGTTACGAATTTTCTCTGCATCTTGGTAAGTCTCCTAAAAAATTTTTTGAAAAAAAAACTTTTTGTACTGAAACAGAAAATGGTTTCGTTCTGTATGTATCATAATTACGTTATTTCAGAGCAAATTTTTTAGCACCTTGTATCATATTAAATCAGCTTGATAAATTTTGATTAATTACTTGACAAAATATAAGAACAATTTTTTTTAATTTTTTCTAACACGAGAAACTATTTCTTAGATTTAAAAGTTGATAATCTTTTTTAATTACGAAAAATTTAAGAATTATTCCAAATCGAATATTGTACCACCGAGTCTAAATAACAATTTTTTTCTGATGAGTAAACTGCTTTTTCAACATATAAAATTAGTGTGATGAAAATTACAATAAACATTTTCAAAAATATTCCATATAAACAGATAGATTCAAAAATAAGAATTATAAACAATAAGATACTCACCGCTTGGCAAAAAGTAGCACACTGATTTACAAAACCAAATTTATCACAAATGCCTTTAGAAATAACTAAATTCTTTGAAACAAAATATCCAACATTTATTTATTTATTAAAAAGAAAAAGTTTTTTAAAAAATCTTACATAAAAATCTACTAGAACGATCATAATCTCCACTAGAAAATCGTTTAATTTATTAAATTCACCATTTAGTACTAAATTATCAAACTCAATATAAAAAGCTTTAAATTTAACACGGAAAAAAGTCATTTGCTCTTTAACATTATAAAATTGCTGCTTTATTTCAATATGCGCAAATTCTGCATATTTGCTTAAACTCAAATTGAAACTATCGATCAAAACTCTATAAATTATTTCCATTCTACCTTTCAAGATATCAATTTCTTTAAGAAGTTTATCGGATTTTCGATGAAATGTGTGCAATTTTAACTCGATTAATTGATTACCAATATCGGATAGAAGTTTAATTGAGTAGAATACAAGCCATATTTCATTATCAATAGTTTTATATTTATTAATTGAGTCATTGGGATCATCGAATTCAAATTTTTTATCATTGTGCATAAGAGCTTCTAGAGATTTAGAGAAATTTGATTTACAAGTGTGTATTGTTGTAAAAGCACCTACGCTTGTAAAATCATAACAAGTTTTTTCACTTAAACTTGTATCCTCAAATATTTGAGAATGATTTGTTTCGACTAAAAATTGTTCCAAATGAAGATTCACAGGGATAAATTTTAGAGGCTCGACTGATTTTAATGGGCTCTTTTTAACTCTTACTTAAAATTTTAGAAATACAAAATAAAAAAAATCAATTAATTTTGTAAATATGTAATAAAATCTTACATATTTCTTGGTCAGAAAATCGTTTTGTATTGAGTAAATAGTATTCAAAAATACTTTGATAATCCCTCAAAATTGTCTCTAAATTTGTTATATTTTGTTCAAATGATTTAAGATTATAATTAAAGACATCGTTTGTCTGGTCTTGTTTAAATATTGTTTTAAATTTGAATATGACATCAGCTGCGTCATTGAAATACATAATCCATGAGTTTCTTTTAAAATAAATAATTATGCTTTGTATTTTAACCTTAATCATTTAGAACTCAGTCAAATTTCATCAAAAATATCAATCAAAACTGTACTTGATAAAGACAATATAATTGATTGGACTAAAAAGTACTGAGGATCAATGGTCCTCAATTGAACCTATAAAGGAAAAAGTTCTAAAAGATAAAAGAATGTTCGTCAAATTGTCATGCATTATCGATTTTTACTGCATTTCTCGCTAATTAACGGCATACCCGTACCAAAAAAAAAATTTTAAAAAAATTTTTTGGTTCGGCGACCGTACTCGTACCAGTACCAAATTTAGGAAAAAAATAAACGGAGACCAGAGAATCCCTTAATAGGGTCTTTGACTCTATTGTGGTTTATTTGTCTTTATTTCGGCCTGGTGTATCCTAAACTACTCCATTTTTTATTTTACAAATGTCAATATTTAAAAAACAGTATGAACATATATCAGATTATTTTTTTATTTTAAAAAAAGAGAGTCTTATTTTTAGAAATATAATAAAAGAAATTTAAATAAAAGATCTAGTCAATTGATCCCTTGCTATTTTTTTTTTCAACAACAAGACCGGTGATGGCCCAATCGTTCGAGTCGTTGGTTGGGTGATCTGGAATTTTAAATTAATTAGCGAACCCAGTTGATTCAAGGGTCCGGGTTAAAGTCCCCACTCCTGACACAAAAAAGTAAGCCAAAAAAAAAATTTGTCAACACAAAAAATACCGTTTTTTTTCCATTCAAAATTCAATTTATAAAAAAAGGAAATAGAAATTGATTCATGAAAATTGTTATAAAAAATCTAGATTTAAAGTGTAAACTAAATTTCAAATGAGTATTAAAATTAACCAATCATCTTAAATAAATATATGAAACCCTTCCAAAGTAATTTAATCTCAAATTTTTTCAGTTTTAAAAACTGCTTAGTCTTGTGAGTGTTAAATAAGGCTATGAAAAACACTTAAAAACACTAAATAGTTACAAAATTTTTAACTTAAATTAAAAACTTACAAAACATAAATTGGAACATCAAAGCATAACGCCGTCTCGGACAGTATTTGCTTAACTTTAATATTATTTCCATTTGATCTATAAAATGATTCTTTTTCAATTGAATTCTTTAAATTTTCATTGGGATAAACAAGATTTTCTTTATACTGCCACATATCCTTTAAATAAGAGCTTAAATTTTGAAAAATTGAAAGACAATTAATTAATTAAAAAATAACCGTTTTAGTGGTTAAATATGGTTTAATTTTTTTTTTAAAACCATTAAATTATAAAATAAGTCTTAAAAAATTTTCAATTAATTTTTATTTAAATTCAAGTAATTTTCTAGAATAAAAATGATTGAGTAATTTTATGTACATTATGTTTTTTGAAATCGATTGTAGAAATACATGTCCTGATCAATTAAAATGAAATTCATGTAATTCATGACTATTCAAAAAAAAAAAATTTATCATTGTGATTTTAAGCATAAATTAAATAGGTAAGCTTACATCGAATTATTCAACTCTTCCAACTTGAAATTTTAAATTAATTAAAAGAATCACTTTATTTTTGGATAAAAAGAATTTTACTTGTCTAGTTAGTTCCTCAAGATCTCTCATTGATTGGGCTTTTTGATCTTCACCCTCAATCCTTAAGGGAAAAATTCATAAAAAATAATTTTAAATTTTTTGTATTTTCAGATAAAAACTTTGATTCTGAGAGCCTTTCGTCTTGTTCGAAATGATTTTTAGCAATTCTTTCCTGCTTGTCTCGAATTGAGTCCATTTTTTTAAACAATTTTTCATGAATTTCATTGGTTCCTTATTTTTTACATTTAAGGCATAAAATTATTTCTTTATTTTTTTTTTCTTGGATTTAATTACCATATTTTTTAAGTCTAGTATCACTAAATTCATTGAGTAATTTCATTAAATCACTTTCAACTGAGTTAATGTCTGGCATTCGACTGAAAAATTGATGTTCAATTCGAGGAAGAAGTTCAATTTTTGGTGAATGGAGCGATGGTTGTCTTGGTTGATTATGACTCTGTGGTGTCAATTTTGAATTATTCATTTTGTCGTTTAGACTTTTACGTAAATTAATAAATGAATAAAAAAGTTAGATAATTTGAATTAATTTATTCATAAAAAAATATTTCAAATTATGTTTCTTTTTCTTATTGTATAAGTTTTAAAAAATCTATGAAATATTTTTTTCTTCGTCTATATATATATCTATTTGCATTCTTTGCGACATAGCTTTCTATTTGGCTTTATTTTTATCTAATAATGGCAAAATGAAGTTATTTAGTTTTTTTGTGATTTTGGTTTTTTTTATAATAATAAGACACTCTGAAAATTTGGTCATCTTTTAATATAATAAAAAAATATACCTTAATATAAAAACTCTCTTATCATGACTAAGCAATATTTTTATTAAATAGAAGGCTAAGCTAAAGTTTTTTGTCAATTTTCTTTTTCTTATTTTTTGATCAAATCAAAATGGCTCTGCAAAGCACTTCAAAATACTTTTGCCAACAAAAAAATATTTTTACGTAATCAAGCAAAATTTCCTGCACCTGATTTCAAAATCTTCAAAATTTTGTGAAAATAGGCTTTTTTTGATTCTGTGCAAAATTGTAGTTAACTATTTTTGAAAAATTTCAGAAATCAAAAGTTTTAGCTGAGGATTGGGATTGGATTAAAAGATGGTTTTGTATTTAAAAACTAAAGTTAAAGTAAAAAATAAAATAAGAAAAAATACGGGGATTTAAACCGTCTAAAAACTTGTTTTTTATTATAACTTTTTTATTTCTAAAATTTGAAAGTTTTTTTAAATTCCGAAAATGGTTCATTTTCTAATTCAATGGATTATGCTTCATAATTTTCACTCACAAATAAAACAAAGTGATTATTTTTATGTCCAATCATTATTGGTTTGCTTTTATTCTTGCATATATCATAATTTGTGTTGTATGGAGTATTGGTTTCCGTATCAAAACTATAAACAAAAATCCTTTTATTTAAAAAAAAAGATTATGAAATAAGCTTTGATTGAATAGTCCATTTTCCTTTAACTGACATATTTTCTATGAATTTTCAAATCCCTGCTCATAACGAATTTTTTTTTAAATAGTCCCTAAAATATTTTCCATTTTTTATTAAAAAACAAAAAAAGATCCCAATTTAAATAAGGAATAATATTGTTCTTTTTCCAAAAAGAAAGTTAAAAGACTGTTCTACAATCAATCTACAATTTTGCTTGACGAAAGGGCACAAAATTCGGTTAAGTCGTTTAATTCAAAATTCTCTCAAATAGGTTTTAAACTCATATTCTATTTTAACAAATGAAATAAGATATTAAGCATCGCGATCAGCACAATCGAAAGCATACATATGCTTGAGAATTTAGCCCCGTCCTAAATCTTAACATCCTATTTTTTAAATCCTAAATTTAAACATTCTAATTCTTAACAGACTTAAATTTAGAGTTTTATATTCAAAGTAAAATTATTGTAACTATAGTCAACAGTTCCTTCAATGATTATACTCTTTTGTCCATCTGATGAAAGATCTGATAAAAGGTCTTGACTCGGAGAGTTTCAAGCATTATCTTAGTCATTTGAAATATGCTCATAATTGTCTGTATCATGCATGTCAGAGTACCTTTTACAGACGTTTTGCATTTTAGCCGATTTTGATTCAAAAATTAACATGTGCTCGGCTTTAACTTTTCCTCTTTCCCGTTTAAAAACAACCCTTCGCTGAAAATTTATCACTTTGCTAACGGGAATAAAACATTAACATGCTTGAACATACAAATCGCATATTAATTTATCTGTGACATACAGTTGACGAACGAATCATGTCTGCCACAGAAAAATAAAATTGACTGGGTATGAAAGAACAAGCTACAAAAAATAAATTAATTTAAATTACCCAAAGTCCAAAGTGAAAAAAGTTTTTTTTGTCAAGAATTAAGACTACTGAAATTAAGACTGTTGAAATTTAAACTGTTGAATTTTAGTATTGTTTAAAATTTGGACTTGAAAAAAGTCCTAATATTGAACAGATTAATTTGTTAAAAGTTAAGATTGTTCAAAAATTGGATGTTTAAATTTAGGAGTTAAAAATTAGAATGTTAAGATTTAGGATAGAGCCGAGAATTTTTTTCTAATTTCTAAGTTAAAATGATCTTTCAAAATCCTTAAATTTGGTAATGTCTTGTAATAAAATCCCTTCTCTCGTCTAGCTTTATCATTTTTATGTTTGTTACTTAACGTTTCCTCAATATAAAATTCTTTAAATTTCCAAACCAGTTTTCTTTAGGGCGGTCGCCCCACTATCTCAAAATAAGGTCGAACGGCCTCTACCATTTTTTATAGATTTACAAAAAAATAGTTGTACTTTTTAGCTTTTTAATTTTATGGGATTTTTCAGAAGTTTTTATAATCACTTTTTTATTTTTTTTTCAAAGCTCCGAAATTAAATTTTCATGTTCGTGATTTTTTGTAAGATATCATCCTTTAAATTTTTTTAAAATCAATTAATCTATGGTAATTTAATAAAAACGTTAAATTATTTATATCGGAATTTTTCGAAGCAGAGTTGAAGAAGAGGCGAGGAAGAGGAAAGGAAAAGAAACGTACAAGTTAGTTTTAATTCGTACTGTAATAAAAAAGTTCAAAATAACGAATCGTTACTAGCATAATAAAAGCCTTGATGTCTAATAGTTCTCTAGTTAATTAAATAAGTCTAATATTTGTTTTTTTTTGTGTGTTATGGACATACTGCCTTTTTATTTTTCAACAGTTAAACTTAAATTCACATTGTATATCGTGTTTGCTAAGCTTAGTAGAAACATTTATGGTTCAAAAGATAAATGTTTTTTTTTCCAAAAATAACTGAAAATAAATACAAGAATAATGCCAAAATTGAAAAATTATTAAATTAATAGAAGAAAATAGTTTATTTTTTTAATCAGAAATAAAAAAAAATTCTAGTTACTCTCAATTTAGAGTAAATGCGGTACTATTTCGGTTAGCCCTAAAATACTGATCCTTCAGAAAACAAAAACTACTGACCCCTTATTTTCAGAGTAAATAGGAAGCAAAAATCTAAGAAAGTTTTATCAATCGATATATCTTGGATTTTACTATTTTTGTAATCTTAGTGGTTTAATGTAACAATAATTGCATTTAAAAATAAGGACTCAAGAAATAAAAAAATGGGGGTTAGTCAGGAGATTTTACTTAATAACAATTAGAAAATACAATATCTATCGATTGATATGACTTTCTGAGGTTTTTGCTTTCTATTTGCTCTGAAAATAAGGGGTTTGTAGATTTTGATTTTTGGAAGGGTCAGTGTTTTAAGGTTTACCAATTTTTGTATATATTTTTTAAATTTGTGTAAATATGCATTTTTTTATAATCTAAATACCAATTCTGTACTCAAGGGTAACCGATGGACGTTTTTTGTATTCAGAAGGCATTTTTTCAATAAAATTTTGTTCAAGTGGACTGATTTTGATAAAAACTTTCTTTTTTTTTCAAATTTTGAATTTTTTTTTAACCAATCAAAAAAGTTTTGAAAATAGGAAAAATTTCTCATTGTACAATGTGACCTCTATTTTGTGAAGCGCCTGGGTAAAAGCGAAAATCTTCACAAAATCGATATTTCACAAAATAGAATATAAACTAAAATACATTTAAAGGATTATAGACATTTAAAGGACCTCTATTTTGTTAACATCTATTCTGTGAAATATCTATTTTGTGAAATAAATCTGTAGTGACGGACAAATCTATAATCCTTTAAATGTATATTAGTTTATATTCTATTTTGTGAAATATCGATTTTGTGAAGATTTTCGCTTTTACCGAGGCGCTTCACAAAATAGAGGTCACACTGTATTTTGTTTCGAATAATAAAAAAGGTTGTTTAGTAACACCATAGGTTGAACAAAAAAAAATTTGTTTTTTAGTCGTCATTATCAACGAAAAAAAAATTTCAACCCGAGACTGATAATTTATTTTCAATTATTCTGATTTTATAAAACTGAGGTAAACTTACTCTGTTACCAAGGTTACAATATTTATATATTTTACTTTTTCATTTTAATAACTTAAATTATTAAATTATTCTGAAAATTTACGAAAAAAAAACTCCTTCCGAAATCATATTTTTCCAAATGTAAAAAGAAAAAAAGAAAAAATTTTTATTTTTAAGTTATAAATTAAAATTTCTTTTACGTTTTTATATGTTATTATTATGTTGATGATGTAATGGCAATCAAGAGACGAGGTACTTCACTTCCCACAAACCTTATCCATGGACAATATAATTAAAATATTTTTTATTTTTATAAGATTTTCAAAAGCTTTCTTCAACGGTTCAAGAATTTCTTCTTAAGCTACCAGATGAAGAATCATCAGCACGTTTAAGAGACAATCTTCTTCATGCTCTACACTTTTTACAATTATATTATCGAATATTACAAAACAGAGACCGTAATACAGATATTTTACAATGGACTATCGATCATAGTCTTAGTCCACTAACTCCATTTAGAGAAGCTCCTGATAAATTCGAATGGGAATGGCTTAATGTCGAATCACAAAAAGTTCGTCAAAGTTTACCAAAAATAGACTTTAAGGCTTTGCCATCAATATTGACAGCAATTAAAGAAGGCAATATTGACAAAGTTAAATATCTCCTAGAAAAAGAACCAGCATCTGTAAACAGTATGGATTTATTCAATCGAGATTGTCTCGCTTATGCTATTCAATATGATCAAATAGAAATCCTTAAACTACTGCTTAAAAACGGTGCTAATACAAATAATATAGCATCTGATTCTTCAACTAGTCTGCACAGAGCTGTATATAAATCAAATGCAATAATGGTTGAATTGTTACTTGAGCACAAAGCTAATATAAATGCTCAAGATTGTTTTTATAGAGCTCCTCTACATTGGAGTGTTGTAAATAAAGAAATAGATTGTTTAAAAATATTGTTAAAATACAAACCAAATATACACATAAAAGATAAGGATTCTATGTCACCATCTATGTGGGCATGTCATTTAGATCATTTAGAACATTTAAAATTGATAAATAGTTTAAGTGATGATAGTTTTAAAAATAATGCTAATAATATTGATTTGGAGAAATTAGAAGTTGATAATGACGGTCGGACTTGGTTACATTGGAGTGTAAGAAAAAATGAACCACTTAAATGTTTAACAGTAAGTTTTTTATTTTATTGGTTTTTTACTTTTCGAAAGCCTCGACCTTTTCAAAACTTTTTTTTTGAACCTTGGATATTTTAAATTATCAGACAAATTAAGAATTTGGTACTGCAAAATCTAGAAAGTAGTATTGGTTAACTAGAAGAAATACACTAGTGTTTAAATACGCTTTGCTTTATGCGAGCCATATCCAGTCTCTTTTCTAGGATTGTTAAACATTATTTTTAAGAATTATATATTTTTTAAGAATATTATATTTCAAGAAATTCTGAAAAATTTTAAAAATTACAGTTGAAAAAAAACTTAAGAAAGAAATAGTGAACTTCCTTACGCCGAAATTTGGAATTCAAATCAATATGTAAATACTAGAACTATTGTTTATTTATTGTAAGATTTTGTGGGACTTTATTTTTAAAGTGATTTAGTCAATCAGAGAAATATAATTTTTAAGTTAAAAAGTTGTCAATTTTAGTTCTTCTTATTAAACCTATAATTGTTAAGCAGATAATTATATTAGAAATTAAATTGAGGAATTTTTCAAATTTCTCTTTAAATCTTGACGCATAATACCAAAATTTATGACGGTAACATATGTTACAAAAGTCAATTGAAGTATTTAGATTTTTTTGAAATCAATTAGCTCAGTTGGTACCGTCATGGGAGTCCAAGTAGAAGGTCGAGGATACAAATCCTGTGCGAGTCAAAAAAAATTCACATGAGTTCCAAAATTATCTCTTAGCGTAATATTGCGTAAAGCACGTACCTAACTAAGCTAGTGGTCGTCGAAACTCTTCTTCAATTTTATATTTACTTCTATTTACTCCATTTGGAGCTTTACTCTATTCAATAAATAATTAAATTATTTTTCAGAAAGGAAGTAATATCATTTTTTGAAATTTTTATAACTTTTGATATTATGGAAATTACAAACAAAATAAAATGTAAGAAATCATTAAAATAAAGTTTATACAATTTTACACCTGAATTATTTAAATTTATCTCGTTCGTCATAATTTGAAAAATCAATATTAATTTTTATTTGTTTAAGTATCTGATAAACAACGAAACCGCACTCTTACGTGATAAAGAAGGTAAAACATGTTTGCATGTAGCAGCCGAACAAGGCGCCATACAAGCTTCAAAAATAATACTAGAAATGTCTGGTTTGAAAATAATAAACGAGCGTGACAACAAAAAACAAACACCTCTTCATCTTGCCACTCTAAATGGCCATGCTCGAGGTATAAAAATCCTAATGGATAATGGTGCTGATCCAAATTTAAAAGATCTAACTGGTGCATCACCCATAGACTATGTAACTAAACGAAATTTATTTTTTTGTAATTCTATTATTGAAATATGCATGAGAAATTATGAGAGAAAAAGCCGAGCTCAAGGTACAAATAGTCAAAATTCAATTTCAAGTTTTAACGGTAGTGAATCGAATTTGACGCCAGCGCCTCCAACTACTCCGAAAAATAGCTATTCAAGAAATTTTCAATCGGGATTGGGAAAGCCACCAAGACCGGTTAATTCTATTAGTAATGAATTTAATAAAACAGCACCAGCTAGTCTAAGTAGCCTAAATAATCAAGAAGAATTACGTTCCTCAATACCACCATCACCTCCGACAGTTGCCAAGACTCGACCCAATCTACGCAACGGTTGGAACTCAACTGAAAGAATTCTTAGCGGTTCACTTAGACTCAGCCGGGCCTCAACTCGAACTAGTTTAGCCAGTGATGATTTAGACAAGTATATGAATGATAATTATACTAGTTTAAATAATCTACAGTCGACTCAAATTCCAATCCTAAAGCCAATAGCACCGCCTAGAATAAATTCATCAGGCTCTAGTAATATTCGAATTTATTCTGGTCGTGCTCAAGAAACCCAAATGTCTACAGCTTCACTTGACGCACCGACAACTCAGGCACCACCTCCAATTAAACCAAGAAAAAGCTCTTCAGTTGCTAGTTTAACAACTGCGCTTAATAACAAATTACAAAATAATAATAATAATTTAAATGTTGAAGATTTAAGTGATAATGATGATGAGTATAGTATTACATCAGTTAAGGGTGAAGGCTTTGCTAGTGATTTAAGTGATGCTGAAATTAAAAATCAAATAAATCCTCGAATAAAGAGTAAAAAAATAGCTTTCGAACATAATCCTAAGAGACCAAATACGCCAATGGACATAAGACTCTCTGAAGTTAAACGAGATCAAATAAAAAATATTAAGCATCCTCAAAATAATAATAATAATAATAATAATAATGGTGAATCTTCTGTTCAAAGATTTAACGAATGGGATCCTTATAAACAAAGACAAGAGGCTAATTTAGAAAGACAAAAGTCTCCGCTAAAATCAAAACATCAGTCTAATTTTGCCCAGACTTTTTTACATGTGACAGATTCTTCTCCAAGACAGTCAAGTGGTAGGACTCAAAGTGGATCGGCTGGACAAAAAACGTCTAATCAATCGCAATTTTTAATAGGCACATCGAATCAAGAGACTAATTCTTCTAGTAATTTAGACTTAATTATATCAGGTCAGAAATTGGGCTCTAGGAAAGAATCTTCACCTACGAATACGCCTAGAGAAGTTTCAGCTCAGCCTGAGAATAAAAGAATTTATAGTCGACGTTTACAGCCTTTGGATAAAAATTCAGACATTATAAGTACCAATGAAGGACAGTTTATTAGACAAAAAACGTCAAAAAATCATAGTGATAGAAAAAAATTAGAGCCCATACGCGGTGGACAATTTTATAATGGTAGTAATTTGAATACATCTCATCATGATCAAAATTTAACGCATAGTATTACTGAGACCGACCCGACTAGTCAAACGAATGGAAATAATGATGACGAACCGAGTCTTTCCGAAAATACAATATCGTCTGATAGACAACAAATAATTCATAATGGAAGGGTTAATAATAAAAAAAAGGTTTTTTTTTTTATTTTAAATTAGGCAAAAAAATTATGATAAATTTATTTTTTGTTTTTTTAAGTCCGGTTTTGGAAAGAATAGAAAAAATCTTATTGGACCAACAGTTGGTAGTGATGAAGCGCTTAGAATTTAAATTAAAAAATGTTTTTAATTAGTCGACACAATGACAATGTTAAACAATTGAATTTTCAAAAATATATTATATATACAGTCATCTGGCCATTAAGTCACTGCATCGGTTCTTAAAATTTTTTGTGACCTAAGCAGAATGTAATAGAATCAAAAATTAATTTTTTTATTTTTAAACAGCTATTAATTCTAACTATAATAAAATTAGTGTTTAAAATTCAAGATCATTTTAATTGTTTTTAATTCAATTGTGGATAATAATAATTTTTTTTTAAAAAGATATAAATAGGATAAAAATTTGAGAAAATTTAATGCAAATATATATGTTTTTATTTATTTTTAATGTGCCTCAATTAAAAAAGTGACGTAAATTTGTGACGATCAAAATTAAATTATTATTAAATTAATGATATAAAATCCGTTTTTAAAAAATATCAAAGGTGTTATCTCTCACATGTCTCAATTTGTGGAATCGATCTAAAATTGAGTTCTTTGAATTAACCTTCATTTAATTGTGATATTTGCCAGAAAAATTTTAAGAGAAAAAAATTTTTTGAAAGGAGTTTATTGAAAATTTTACCTCATTTTAGTCGGAATTAAATGTTTCGTCTGATGATTGTAAAAGGTTTATTTACGACCATTTCAATAAATATATAAGAACAAATATTGTTGCGAGTTTAGCTTAAAAAAATAGAGAAATATGATATCGAACAGATTTTAGGATCTCTTGATGCTCATAGGTTTCAAGGTGTAACTGGTATTTCTGTCAAAATTTTAAAAGGCATTTCTAAAAATATTGCACCATTTCTAACTAAGCTTTTTAATGATTGGTTAGAGTAAATATTGCAAATCGGAATTAATAAAATAGCAGAATATTGTTTAATCTGGGGTTTTAAAATAAACAAAACAAATGCGTGCCATACTACGTTTACAACTGCTGGTGTAAGAAAAACTACAACGAAATATACAAGCTAAATCTGCTAATCGACAATGAACATATCCCACTTGACCCATATCCGACAATTACTTTTTTTTTATTATTCTTATTCATTCGTAACTATTATCTTTTTTGAACTCTTCTTAATCGAACTTTTTTTCATAATTAAGTGTAACTATTTAACTTGGGACTGAAAAGAAAGCGTATACCGTTTGGAGCGCCCCTCGGTATCCCCCAAAATATTTTTAAAAAAAATAAAAAATTTAGTGTGAAAGAAATATTAATTAGTAGTAATTTTACACTTTTGCTTCTTCTGAAAAAAAATGTTTATAAAGTATCATTATTCAACTTAAGAAATAGTGGTAGCAGTATATTTAGACTTCAAATTCCGCTTCAATCATCACTACTGGGACGTTATTCCAATTGATAAAGCCTACAAAAAAAACAAAGCGATCCCTAAAAATAACTCGGCTTTAATTTAATTGTCTACAAATTTTATTCAATCTAATATACAAAATAAAAAAAAATAACAGTCACATTAACTAATTAGATAGGGGAAATTGCTATTACAATTTACCAACCAATATTTTTAAATTTTCTTTTTAATAATTTTGTCGCTTCTAAAAATCAAAATTTATTGAATTGATACTTTTTTTCAACATGAATTTAATAATTACTTTTCTTTGAGTTTTTTTATTTTTTTAGCATCGGATGGTCCTTCTCCCTCTTCTTTCATTGAGCCTAAATCGTTGTTGTCGTCATCACCCTGAGCATCTTCATTTGGTTGATCTTCACAATTTCAAAAATTTTTAATTTAAAAAAAAAAAAAAAAATGAGCCTGATTACTCTCTTTATCTCTACGGTCTGCAATTCCACAAACAGCCTTTAAAAGGTACAAAAAAATATTATTAAAAATTTTGCAAGTCATCTTGTGCCGAAAGAAAACTTACAGCTGATGATGTGACTGAAGATTTAGAAAATAAACGATCAGCCTCTTTAAATTTCTTTTGTCTTCTGTCTTGCTTAGAACTGGAATCTTTAATGCTTTAAAATAATAATTTAAAATTTTTTACGTTCAACTAAAAGTAAAATTTGGTTTACTTTTGATTTGATAAATATCGATCCCATCCTTTTATGACATTGCCATATAAATGTGTATCTGACAAATAACTTCCTTCAAAACAATAAATTTGACGTTCCAAGTTTGCTAAGATTTCCTTTGACAAGTTTTAAGGCAATCCAAAATGAAGAAATTAAAAAAAAAATAAAGAATTTTTACTGCTTTTTCCAATTTTAAACGAACTATATCAGTGAGCTCAGCTTTTACGTCAATAATATTAGAGTTCTGTTTAGTTGCCATTTTTTTTTTAGATTTTTTTAATTTTTGAAAAAATAATTATTCTCCAAAAAAATTTATTTTAAAATTATTAATATTAAATCTAAACTTCAACAATTCAATATTAAGTTAACTTTTAGGTTAAATTTTTTAGGTAAAGAATTCTTCAATTTAAATTTGGAAATTTAATTTTTTATATCAAAAGTTTCCAAAAAATTTAAGAAAAATTTTCATTGAGAGATTTAAGTAAATTTTTGCAGAAATAGCTTGGTATTAAGCAGTATATTAATAAATTCAGAGTTTTATCACTAAAAAAATTATCTTAAAATTTTAATCTCTTTTTTTTTCAAAACTAGATTTTAAACAACATTAGCGAACAGATATTCTTTATTGAAAAATTATAAGTTGATTGCATTCTAATTTAGCCAATGATATATAAACATGAGATTGAAAAAATATAACAAATTTCGGATTGAAGTGATCAACTTTTTAAAAGAATTAGAATTAAATTTCAAATTGATTTTTTATTAAATTTTTTTCTCTGATTTTTTAACTCTTTGACATCAAACTCGTATTATTTTTGCAAATTTTAGATTTGTACCCACGATTTTATTATTGCAATCAAGTCTTTGGTCCTATGGCTACAAAAAAAGGGATGATACAATTTCGAAAATGTACCGGTACGATTTTTGCTGTGATTTTTTTAACTAAATAAGAAATTTCAGAAAAAATTCAAATAATCTTTAATTTTGAAATTGCAATTTCATTCGAGTCTTCTTGTTTTGAAATGTACTTTTTTTCTCCTGATCGAAACAGAGAAATGGAGTATTTTCTTTTCAAAGTGTTTGTCATTTAAAGTAAAGTAAGCAAACCACATAGCTAGCTAACTACGACTCGTGTATCAATAATTTCATGTTATTTTTAATTTTCAACGGTGTTCAAAATTTTAAGAGATTTTGAGACGAATTTCATAATTAATTTTGTGTTGATTTTATAAAATTTCTTTTTAAAAATTAACTAATCAATTAAAATTGAGCCAAAGACTCTGTTATCCCAAGTAGCATTTTGGCCGATTTAGCTTCATTTTATTAATGTCAAGTAATTCTTTAAAGGCTCTACAGAGATTTTTTTTTATATGAAAAATAAATTCCAAGGAAATTAAATTAAAAAGTATTGTATGATTAACTTGGATTAAAATAAACTTGTGATTTTATCACCATGGATTTTTAACATGGTATATTTACTCAAGCCCATAGCATTGGTTAAACCTTATTATTCATAAAAGAGGCTGTCAAAATTATTTTTTTAAATATAATAAAAATAAACACAATTTCACTTAGAAAAAAAAAAGAATCTTAGGCCTAATGAATTCAAAATATTTAACTTAAAGAATAAAATTAAATAACCAGAAAACAAAGAAAAGAAAAACACTATTATTATTTTTTAAACAAACAAATACAATTTTTTAAAAAATAGTAAAAAAAATAGAATTATTCTTTTTTGAAAGTTTTAGTAGCTTCTGGTCCTTTTTTTTCACCCAAACACGCGCACAAAAATAGTCATTCTAATAAGCAAACTTAAAATAATTCTTTTTCTAAGTTGAAACCATCAATCTAAAAAAGAATAATGAAATTTTAGGTACAAATATTTTGTAACTAGTTACTAAATGATTTTTTTAATGTAACCAAAATTTCATATTTTTGTTTTTTAAACTAAATATTTAATGAAAAAACAGGAAAATTTTTTGCCTTAAATAATTGCTCTACAATCTGGATTTTAATAATATCCATTACGGTCAAAGGCATATTTTCAGTATATACTTTATAGAGAAAAGGAAAAAAAAACAATAAAATTCTAATTAAAGCTTTAAAGTCAAAATTTAAAAAAAAAAAAGAAAAAACTTTGGTAAACTTTTATTAGATTTATTATTTGCTTCATCTAATCCATTGTACAAAGGATTACTTAACTAATTGTTACAGGTATTAAATTATTGTTATTATAATTGCTTTGCCTTAGCTAGTTTCATGTTTTTTTCATTTAAGTTGTTGTTTCTTTTCTCCTAACTAAATTTGAAACATAAGGATTTAGTTAAATTAAGATTTAGAATAATCAACAGTTTTAATTGCCATTTTTTTACAATAATATTTTCAAAACATTATTTTCTTCATTAAAATTTGTATAATTTTAATTTTTTTGTTTATAACTAATGAACCCTGGTCTTAAAACCTAGGTCAATTTAGACTTTATATATATTTTTAAAGAATATATAATTTTATTTATTTGATGATTTTGAGAAATCATAAAAAAATAAAGTCGAAAATGAAAATTTTTTTCGAAAGAAATTAATTACTAGATTATTTTGACCTATGATTGTTTTTTTTTTTTTATTTTCTTTGCTGAGATTCCTAGAGTTTGTTTGAGGTCATAATAATTGAGTAAATAATCTATTTTAATATTTATCATATAATATATATTTAACTAGGTTAAACTTTGAATGTTTTAAATTTTCAATTTTTTTTTTTAATTTTTTATTTGCATCTTAGAGTTTTGTTTTTGAAAGGCTTCCATCAAATCAGACTTAGAGGTCTATAAAAATTTTTATTAAAAAAGAAAAAACTATACTTATTAAGTTTAAATTGATTAATTATTATCTATCAAATGTTAGTATCAAAGTCTTAAAAATCTACTTTAGTACAATGGGGTTTTAATTAGAAAATTGTTTAATTTTTGCCCAAAAGTTTGATTTTTGAAACAGGAGATTCCAAGTTCTAGTTTACTTTGGAGAAAAAATTAGATTTAATTCTAAAAGATTCGCTTTAATCCGAATAAAAAAAGCCCTAGATTTTTTTTATTCTGACTAATTTTTCCGAATAATCGATGAACCGAATTTTTTAGAAATTTATTAAAAGTTCGGATAAAAAAAAATTTATTAAACAAATTAGTAGTAACTTTTTCTCAATTTTGTAGCACTTACAGTTGATACATTCACAAATGCACTTCATGAACCTTCAATAAATAACTATAAATAAGTAAGCAGTGGTATAAAGAATTTATTTAAAAACCCTTTCATTTAGGGTGAATTTTTACAAAGTCTTTCTTACGAGTACAATTTTTTTTAACTTTGAATAGAAAAATTCATTAAGCACCTTGATGATTCAAATAGACTAGGGACGAAATATCTTATTTGAATTAGATAAAGATTTGAAGAGTTGATTTAGGAGTTTGATGCCTAGATCAATTAGAAAATACAATAGGGTTAAGATTAAATACAATTTAACTTTTAACCTAATAAATTATTAAGTTTTATTAAATAAACATAGACAAAAAATAGTGTTTCTGCAATAAGCTTCTTTCACGAGTTCCAAATGTGAACGTTCATGAAAAAAAAGCCACAAATTCCCGTTCAAACGTTTTCATGAACGTTCATGATCGCTCATCAGTTTTCATAAGCTTTCATGGAATTAATTTATATTAAAAAAATTGATTTTTGAAAGTGAAAAATTAAAATTACAATTTTTTATTTGTAAAACTTAATTTTTAAAAAAAAAAAACGTTTGAACGGCAATTTGTGGCTTTTTTTTTCATGAACGCTCATTTGGTCGATGAACCTAAGTGAACGTTCATGAAAGTTCAAATTCGGAATTCGTGAAAGAGCAGTATTGTATAAGCTGTAAGAGAGCGATTGGTTTTTGAATTATTTGGCCAAATCGGTAAAATATTCAAAACTTTTAAAAAATGATTCGATAAATTTATTTATTCTTCAAATACCTATTTTACTATTTATGAGAAAAAATAAATTATTCTTTTACTTTAGAAAAAAGAAAAAAAAATAACCAATTTTAAAATTTTAAACTTTTTTAGTAAAAAAGTAATCTAGTCAAATATTATTCAACAAATTATTTTTTTGAACTCTGCATTAGTTTTGAATGAACTTAAATAAGAGAGTGATGCTAGATTATGCCATTTTTTTGTGAACAAAAAAATTAGAAAATGACCTAAATTTTACAATTAGGCTGTAAACTTGAAAAGTCAAGTGATAAACCCGACTTGACTTAAAGAATTATTATTTTCAAATACAAATATTCCTTGACTTTTGTGACTTTTAAATTTTTTTTCAATTTGCGTATGCTTTAGATGGCAGGAGATTTTGGTTAAACGCATTTTACATTGTTTTTAACAATTAATTAATAATCGGCAATCACTGATTCCATTAATGAGTTAATTCATCTGAATTATCAAATTATAATTTAAGAAATTTTTGAATTTCTTTTCTTTGATTTTCTTCTTTCAAAAATCGAAAGTATAACTTTAGCATCCACTGATCCAAGATCAGGCTCTTTAAAAAAGTTCACTTACTTTGTCTTAATAATTTTGAATGCAACCAAAATAGATTAAGATTTGATGTCAACTGATATCAGATAATAATTGTTACCAACTCAATGTCGACACTGTAGTTTTACTAAGTTTTTTCTTAAAAGGGAAAGAAAACTGAAATTTACCTATTTTAAAGGTAGTATTAGGATGAGTAATTAAATCGTGCGTCTTTTTAATATCTTCAAAATATATACCATTATGCTTTTTAATCTTTAGCAACCTATAAGAAAGCGTTTTGATTCCTCTTTTGAACCATTCATGGAGTTCAAAAATTAACGTGATTCAACTTCAAATTGGTATTGGTTTTTAAAATTCCGTCCTCTAAGAAAATGGGTCATTTAGCAGAAAAGTGATCATACAAAAGTAGAAAGGTCTTGGTCAAAGCTAAAGTATACAGCTTAAAGTAAAGTATAAATTTGTTTAATTGTTACAGCTTTGCATTTATAGCATCACCATCTCGATCAAGTTCAAAGTAAACGACCATTTGGAAATTCATACAAAAGCATAAAATTGTTTTTTATAATTGAAGCGTCCTTTTTGAATGATCTGTTGAGTTTGAAATTTGTTAAGTACTAAAAGCGGATTACAGTGATTCTAATAAAAGTGTAACGTCAACCGTCAACCGTAACTTTTGACGGTAACCGTAACCGTAACCATAGCTCAAGCATCTTAAAATTGAAAATTAAGGCAAATTTACATGGATTACGGTTACGGTCAAAAGTTACGGTTGACGTTACATTTGTATAAGAACCACTGTATTACTTGACGAAAACATAATTTCAAATATGAAACAGCACTTGCCTCGAAAAAGTGACATTACCATTACCATTTTTTAAAAATATTTTTCAAAAATTTTTTTTCAGAATAATTTTTTTTTTGATAAAAAAATTTTTTATGCAATGGCAACGGTAATGCCACTTTTTCGAGGCAAGTGCTTTATTGTAACTAAAAAATCGGTAAATTAAAATATCAATATTTTGATTGAAATTCAAATAAATGTAAAACTGATTTCAAATAATTTTATTATTCAAAAGTATTTTTGTATAGATCAATTCAATTCGATAATTATTTTTATTTTAAATTAATTTTTGAATAATTTTAATGCAAAATTAAGTAGCGATATTATGTTTTCTAATGATTTTTTTATATCCTTGGTTCATTCTTGAACTGATTTAAATCTTTTACACCTGAAATAATAAACCTCTGATTTTTCTAAACAATGTAAAATGAACATTACAAATTTTTACATTAAAATATTTTATTATTTAAAGCGAAAATTTGTAGTGTTTTTTGCATAAAAACAGGAAAAGTACAACTTTCATTTTTATATTTATTTTCGAATCTGAATCTTAAATATATAACGAGTCGATTATCGAAGCATCCGACTTAAAAATTATTATCAGAATAGAGAACAATTATTATTTGAACATAATTCAGTAACTTATTAAGGCGAAAAATCAATATGAGTTTGAGTACTCTATCTTTAATTTAGGTTTTAAGTTTTCTAAATTAAAAAAGAAACGACTTAAAATTAAATCAAGTTAGAATGCTTTAAATTTTATCTTTCATAATAATTATATAAATTTTGGAATATACCACAGCGTGTAACTTGATCAGTTCTTAATAGTTAACACTAGAAAGCCCGATTTTTTTTATACCTAAAAAGCCCGTCGGGTCTTTCTGACCCGTTTTTTATAATTAAAAGAATAAGAATATGTTTAAATTCTTATTATTTTATACAACTACATAAAAAAACTATTCAGATTTTGAATCATGAAGTCATCATAATCATCTCTCACACATTGCTCTTACAACCGTCTCATGTAAACATTCCCCATAAATCGTTTTTCTAAAATCATTACAAGTAAATTTGGACTTGGTCTCATTTCACAATCTAACCTGGCATTATTTTCTATCACTGTTTATTGATTTTTTTTAAGATGGTGGCGTTTTCGTATTAAAATTAATTTTTCAAAACAGTCCAAATAACTCCACTTCGACTTGACTTGTCAACATTTTGTTCAAAATCGTTTTGAATTGCATTTTGAATGACAGATTCAATTGATTCATCAATGTGTCTTTCAACCTCATCATCATCATCATCACCATCAGAACAAAATTCATTATCTGAATCATCTTCGGAATCGTTAACATCAGCGAAATCATCATCATTCTGGTCTGAAGTCACTGACTGGGTATCATCAGCGTTCCTTAGAAATTCAAGGGCTTTTTGAGTAGATATCCTGGTTGGCATATTTGAATCAAATTTTATGTTTACAAATTTATTTTTGTGTAATTAGAACATATATAAGTGAAAGAATTTTTTTTTCAATTTTTTACGCGACAATCTAGAAGTCGGGTCAGAAAGACCCGTCGGTCTCTTTAGTAATATTTTTTTTTTATGCGAGAAAATTAAATTTTTTTTTTTCAAAAATATAATTTTTTTATTCATTTTTATGTACTATATGGCTCTAGAAATAATAAAGTCCAATAAAAAAATTTAAAAAAAGTTATAGTTTTTAGAATGGACAAAAAGGGTCAGAAAGACCCGACGGGCTTTCTAGTGTTAATCAAGGGCTTCAATTAAAACATAAAGGATAAATTTCATTCTTTATCTTAAAGTATCAAACTTTCATTTTAATTTCAAAATGTTTTTAGTTAATTTTTGAATTAAAATTTTTTATCAAGACATTTTTAAGAACAGAACATTGAGAGAAATGAAATTAAGATACACTACAACGGAAAAATGTTAATGAAACCTTATAGAAAATATTCTCCGCTTTATCTAAACAGAACATGCAAAAATTCTCAAACTTATTATAATAATTTATACTCGAGCTAATTACTTATTCTAATTAAATTCTTGCTTATTAATAAAATTTTCGTTTTTTAAAAAAATATTTTTTTTTTTAAATGGAACAATTTTTTTTTGTTGTTTTCGAAGAAAATTCCAAAAAAAATAAATTTTTTTTTAAATATTAAAATTCTTAATTTTTCGATAAATTTATTTCAAAATGAATTTTTTTTTAAATTAAACAAGTATCGGAATGTACGAAACCGGATAGACTTATTGTTTAAACAATTTTTTTCCCCTTTTTCTCAGTAATATAAAAAATTTCAAGATTTTATTATGAACCTGTTTATTTTTATTTTTTGTTCGAAAAACAACAAAAATGTAAATTAATCTCATTTTTTAATTTTGCATATTTTAAAATTTATCACGCTTGATAAGCGAAATGTTCTTTTTATTTTTTAAGGTTAAAACAATAATAATTAACTTAGGCATAAATATTTTTTTCGTTTTCTATAGTCTATGAACTTACGACGGATATATACCTAGTGAATCATACGAAAATATTCAACAATAATTAAAGTTTGACTTTAGCGTTATAAAAAAAAATAAAATAAGGTGTTTTTTTTTTAATTTTATCTACAAATCTAACTATAGCAACTGAGTAATAATTGCATAAGTAATAATATGAATTGAGGTTAGCACACAAATAGAAAAATTAAAAGAAAGAAAAACTAGATTAAGTATTTAAGGATCTATCAAGTTTTTCAATTTGTTTAATAAAGAATTAAATCAAAAATGATAATGATGACAACTTAAGATTCAGTTCTCTCTTTATGTTTTTTTTTCTTAGCAATAATTAAATTTTTTTTTAATAAAGAGGTCAAAATTAAATAAAAAAAAATTAAGAATAAAAGGCTCGAGAATAGCTTAGACTTATATAATAACTTTTAGTTGTTGTTGTTGTGGATCAAGATCTCTCTCTTCGAATCATAACAATATAAAGTACTTTAAGATATATATATTTTTTTATGTTGAATTTTCGTCAAATTTCTTGAAAGACCCTTTCTTGTAAATTTTTTTGTTCGTCGTTGTTTTTGTTGAATTATTTTTGAATAATTTAAAATTTTAATTTATAAAAAATTTTTTTATTTTGTTAGCCTCATATCTCAGGTGAATAATCTAAATTTGTAATTTTAACAAAAAAATAAAATAAAATTACTATTAAGTCATTCTTTGAAAGAATTGGACCTTTTTATTTTTTTTTGATTTCTAGTTAGCCAAGAAAATAACTTGTAAGACTTTATGAGTAGTTCTTTTTTATTTTAATTTTTAATTTTTGTTTCTTTTGCTTGCTTAATAAGTGTGTTTATTTTTTAAAATATTATATAGAAAAAAAATCTATTGAAATTAAATTCTAACGCTTAGTGGTTCATTTAAACAAAATTTTAATTGAAATCACTAAGGTAGTTTACAAATCAAGTTTTTCCAAATAGCTTGAAGAATTTTCAACTGGAGAGCAACGAAAAAATTCCGCTTCTTATTATTTTAAATTAATTTTTTTTGTCTAATTTATAGTGGTAGAAGTGCGTTTATCACGTGACATCATATGGCAAAGATGACGTCATTTACATGGATACTAATTTTTAAAAACTACCCTATAAGATAAAACGATTAATATTATTTTTGCTTAAGCAGTTCACGATTTTGCTTAAGCCATGCTTCGCATCAGCTTAAGCATAATCTCCAAACATGTTATTTTAATGATGCTAATAAAAAAAGAAGGGTTCAGAAAAAATTTAGCTTTTATCAAATTCATTTAATTTTTGAATCGTTTTTTTTTTGTTGGAAAAGTCACTTTTGTCAGTAAGTCAAAAATAAAAGTCATTTCTAAGTCATTTTTAGAAAAATTAAAATTTTTTTTTTCAAACATTATTATTTCATAACTTGGTATTTATATTAACGAATAAAAAATATTACCATAACAATAAAATTTATTTATAAAATGAAAATTTAATGAAAATAAATCTTGGTCAATTGTATGTATATAGATCCTTGAATGTGAAAAATACACATATTTTCTAAAGTTTTCTTTTTAATCCTATAAACAATTAAAACAAGATTTTATAGAATTAAATCTAAATTTTAAAACGTGAATGGCAAGATGGATTAAAGCTTTTTTTTCTCATTTTTTAACTTTATCTGAACTTGATTTTCAAACGAAATCGATCTAAATTTATAAATTCTTACACTGGCCTAAGTAAACAAAGAAAAATAAAAAGCCCCGGGTTGACTTTTTTTTTAAATTTAGATAAAAAAATTTGTGAGAACCGCTTTGGTATTTCATAAAGGCAGTGACTCTGAATTATTACAGACTCAAATAGAAAAATAATTATTTATTTAAATTACAGAATAAACGTAAATAAAAGTAAATTGCTACTATTCGTTTTCTATTCGACGATAAAAAATTTTATTTTTAAAATTTTCTCAAATAAAGAAAAAATTGTTAAAAAAATGCAAGGTTAGTATATTTTGAGAACATTAATTTTTCTATGTTAAATAAATGAAAAGATATTAAAAAATTATCTTATTTCGTGGGAAAATTTTTCAAATAGAAAAATCCTTTGTGAACGCACTTGATTCTATTTGAGGAAATTACGGAAGACAAATTTCGGTATAATAAAAGCCCAATGGTTCGAGCCGTTGGATTGGGAATCAGGAATTTTGAACTAATTAGCTAACCTGATTCAAGGGCTCAATTCCTCACTCCTGTAACAAGTTTTGACCAAAAAAAAATTCTAAAATGTGTCTCTTGCTTTCGTCAAACTTGGTCGAAATTTCTTCGAAAATATGGTCTCACGAAGGTAAGAACTCATAGATAATTCGAATGAATTTTGTCATATAACGTCGAATGTTGATTATTTTGAATTGAAAAGAATTTTAACTCACGATTTTCTGCTGAACTTTATCTCCCCTTACCCTTATTTAAGTTTTCAAAGAGTTAACTAAAGGGAATAAATGAAAACTTATTAAATTTAGCCTTTTTGTTACGTTTTTAGTCGATTTATGCCGTTTTTTTTACCTTTTTTCTAATGTTTTTAGAAATTATGTAAAGGCTCAAGATTTTTAGAAGTGTTTTTTTTTCGAAAAAAACACTTCTAAAAAAACATCATAACCACGAAACACCATGAAAAATCTTCTAATTTTTATCTTTATTTTTAGTAAAAAACGTTTTATTGCTGTTTTCAAAGTATTTTTTTTTAAAAAAAGATTTAAAAAAAAACAAAAAATCAATTTTTCGACATTTTTAAACAATGTTTTTTGCGTGTTTTTTATTTCCCTCGGGAAATTTTTCTGAAAAATTTACGAATATTTATAGTATAAATTTTTTACTTAAAAAAAAACTGTTTAAAATAAAGAAAATTAAAAAAACAACTCGTATGATGAACTTTTTTTGACTGTTTAAACTTTATATCAGAAAATAACCCCTAGTGATTCTTGTGACTGTTTTTAGATATAGTACAAGTCATAAAAAGCTCATAAATGTCAGTTTTTAAAACTGATTCGAAGGTCTAGAATTAGTTCAAAAAAAAAAACTGTTCTAACTGGCAATCAGTTGGAATAAATATCTTAGACCTTTAAAACAAATTTAAAACATCGTAAAAAAATTCGAATACTTTAAATTTTATGTTTATTCGCAGTTGTATTATTCCGACGTATTAAAGTAAGAGAAATATTGGTCAAGAATGGCTTTTAATTTATTTTTTGACTAAATACGATCGACTCAAGTGTTCTGAAAGTATAGACATATTGAATAAAAGAATTTATTTGAGAATTTTTTTTTTTATTAAATTAAAAATATTGCCGGAGACTTTGAAATTTTGTTGTTTTGCTAAATTAAAGTTGCCTTTTTTTAACAAACGAGGTTAATCGCTTAAATTTTCGTTGGTTTCAATTAGTCAAATCGACTAATTATTGTTTTAATTAATCCTTTAGTTTATTTGTTAGCTTGTTCCCAAAGTTTACAAGTTTTTTTAATTAATTTTGATAATTTAGATAAAAAATTAATATTAAAAAATAAAAAAGAAGATGATGATGATGATGAAATTTTTTTTATTATCTACAATTACAAATTTTTGAGAAAATAAAATAGAAGTTGAAATTTATCAGTAGTTTCACAGAGCCTTATATCATTTTTGATTTATATCGCTAAAACAAATCAAGAGAAATATCCCTCTCACACACACACAATTAAATAATAAAAAGAAAAACAACCAAGAAACAAAATCCTTATTTTTAAAATTAAATTAGAAATTACAAAATGGATACAACGAATGATAATGATTATTTTGAGCTTGAACCATTTGAGCAATATAAACCACAAGATGTAAGTGTTTAATTAAATTTTTTTTTTCAAATTAAATTTTTAAAATTTTGTGATCTTCGACTAAAAATTGTAAAATTTTTTTTTTCTCTTTTATTGTTAAGATGTCTTAGAAATGAAGTTTTAAATTAGTGATACCCTCTAAGAAAGAAAAAATCTCTTATTAATTATTTTGAAGACCTGTTAACATAAATTAAATTTTTTTTTAACATACCTTTCTAAATCTCTATGGACATAAAAAATTTATTTTTTGGTTTAGTTTAGTGCAAAAGTCAAATCAAAAAATTTTAATTCAAAATTTTTTTTTCAAATTTTTATTTTTAAACTAAAAAATTTAAGTAGCCAGGTGATCTGGGACAAAGGTTTAGGAAACAATTAATTATTATACATATTGAACTGGACATTAAGTCAGTTCAAAATAAATTTTTTTCAGAAAAAAAATTCGAATTTCAACTAATGTGTAAAAAATCAATTTTTAAATTTTGCGGGACTTTACTTGCTTTTAAGAGACATCATCAACCCAAAGCTCAATTTTTATTTGAAACTTTTGAAGATTTTAAAAGTAAAATATAAAATTGAATTCATACATAAATTTTTTTATTTTTCACCGAAAGCACCACAATTTTTACCGTAAACCAGCGGTAAAAAAGACTTTCGTATTTTTGTCCAGTGATTTTATTACTTAAACGAAGTCAGCTTGAAAGAAAAAAAGTTGGGAAAAAAATTTTATGAGATGGGGGGAAATTTTTTTATTTACCATTAACCCGATGTTACTACGTTTATACAATTTCAATTAAGGTTATAAAGATCCCCCCTCCCCAAGGTATACTTCAATTACCGTATTCCCTTGCAAATAATATATTTTATGTAGACCTTACTTAGCTTTATTTAAAACAAATAGACATTGAGCATAACTATTCTTAGTTCGCTTTAAAAAAGGGAGTCTTACGAGGGCACTTATTTGTAAGGGTATACGGTATACGATTATATGATTCTATATACAGTTAGACTTTTTCACTCTTACTTTTATTCGATTTTACGATAAAACATACATTATAAAATCTAAAAAAAATTTTAGATTCCTGATTAATTTCTATGAGCTGCATTTCTTAAAGGTTGTTACAAAATTTTAGGTAGAGAGATCGATATTCACGGTCGTTATTAGGATTGACTGTAAACTCTCATATTCAAATAAAATTCAATATAGTTTATATAATATTTAAATAGTTATTTAAAAGATGGCATAAGCATCCAGGTCAAAAAATTATATTATTAATGCATTAAAAATTATAAAAAGGATAGAGAATCTCGAAAAATGTTTAACCAATATATAGTCCTAAATTTAATAAATTATTTCATTTGAAGAAAAAGTATTATACTTTTTTAGTTTACAAATAAAAAAGAAGTCAAACCTGAGCGATCTGAGATTTCTCGCTCGCATGTTATTAAATCAAAGTCAAATTATTAAGCGAGTTAAAAATGAACTTTAAAGCTTAATAAATTTCAAAAAAATTTTACCCCTCTTTATTTTTTGAAATTGATCAAAATTACCAATAATTATAAAGTCATTGTGCTTCACTGGTCATTTTAAAAATGTATAATAATTTGAAAATTATTTTTGAGAAAAGTGAGCTTTGAAATTAATTTTCGTAATTTTTTTTAATTGAAAAAACAATTTAATATCATTTTAATTACTTTTAGTTGTTTATTTGTAAAACCAAATAAAGATAAAATCTCAAGATTTTGTTTTATTAAAGAAGAATTTCTTTTTAAAGTTTTCAGCAATCTATTTGAGTAAAAACTGAGTTAATAATTTGAATAATTTTTCCCGTTGATTTAGTCTTGAGAATGTTTGTACAGCCAATCTTTGTTGAACCAAAATTAAATTCGTTAATAATAATTTGGCAATTTTTTTTTTCTGTTAAGCTTTTTTTATTGAGCTCTTACAGTCAAAGTAAAGGCTTCCAAGACTTTAATTTTTTTGAAATTATTTTTTCTCTTGTGAAGCTTCTTTCACACAATGTGAGAATTTATAAAACTTTTTTTTTCTTCGACGATTGAAATTTAATTCTTAGCTTAAATATTGCTAGAAGTTTTTGGTTAAGTTATATTGTCAAAGCTATCGGGAGACAAATTTAAGATAAAGCTAATATTTGGTTAAAAATTCACCAAATTAATTCAAAATTTTGGCTTTCAATTTATTTAATAATTTATTTTATTCAAAAGCAATATATACACATATAAATATTATTTTGATTTTAACTCAAGTTGTCTTAGACGGAAGTCGTTTAGGGATTATGGTGATGAAAAATCTTCTTCTTTTTTTTCACTAAATTTAAAGCTTATCATTAGGATTTTAAGGGTCTTAATCTTTATTATTGTCATCAAATTTTAGGATATTATTACTAAACTATGAGATTAATGAATTTAAACTTTGGGACTAATTATCCCTGAATATTAACCACTTGAAAATGTTTCCAAAAACAAAAAAGAAGTATTTTTTTTTTCTTTCATCAACTTTATTTTTTTTAACGATTCAAAATTTATTCTTCGGGTTTAAACTTAAAATTTTAATTTAAAAGTCTACATAAAATAAAAAAGAATTGTAAAAAGATCTAATTGAACGAAGCCTCACTTATGAATATTTAATTTACAAGGGTTATTTTTTTTTTTGGTTAAACTTAGACATAAATTCATTTAGAACATTTTTAAAAAATTCAATTTTATTTTTAATTACTTTAAAAAAAACAACATAATATTTATCTAACAATACTAGTCTCCAAATAAAATTCAAATTTTGTTACTATTTCCAAGCCTTAAGCCTCATAAATTGGTTTTATTTTTTTTAGTTGTTGTTTCTTTTCGTACCGTTTCGTTGAGCTTATCATAATTTGAAATTTATACTAAATTTATCCGTCGCCGTTATATATTTATTAAAAAATAAGGCGACATTTTTCGTATATTTGTTTTCATTTAAATAGAATACAAAATAATAAAAAAAAATTTTTTTTTTGAAAGATAAATATTAAATTTCTTGCCATTTTGTGATCAAAACAATTAGAAAAAAAACAAAATTATAAACCAATTTGATTGTAACTCAAAATAAAGAGACTTAGTAATTTTTAAATACTATTAGGTTCAATTATAGGATCCCTAGATGATGAGAAAAATAAAATTTCAAGCTCTAAACTCTGGTCGATTGTTCTTTCTTCTTTTTTTTTTCGCGTAGAGAAACGGAAAAGAAAATTAGGTGTTAAAATTAAGCCTTATTTGCCAAGTTATGTCACAACTTTTTATTCTTTCCAAGTTACAATTCAATTCTATTTGAATACGGATTTAATTTTTTTTTTGTGTTATATTTGTGACTAAAAATTATTAATTTGAATAAATTTATAGTTTCCTTTAGTTGAAATCCTATTCATGCTAAATAAAACTACTTGAAAAAATTTCGTAATTTTATACAAAATAAATTTTTATGATTAGTTTCTCAAGTTTTAAAATTAAGCTAAGGACGACTCTTTCTTTTTGTGTTTTCTTTCATTCCGAAAATTCGTACTTAATTCGTGAATTATTGATTCAAAATTTGACCTTGTTTCTTTTTTTATTTATTTACGAAAGTTAGAAAAATATGTCTTTTACTCTCGGTATGGTTTTAACACCTATGCAATTAATTCTTCTTTTTTTTGTTAAAAAAAAAATAGTTTTAGTTTATTTTTTAGAGTAGCTTTTTTTCTTTCTCAACAAAAATAAAATAGAATAATAAAACAAAAAATCTTTTGGACCAGTTTTCCACCGAGATTTTGTGTTTCTTTTGTGTTCTAGGTCGTCATAAAAAAAAAGAAAAAAGACTTCAAATTAAATTTTACTGATTCCAGTATATTCGCGAATTAATGTTTTAAAAAAAAGAAAGAATTATTTTTAAAAATTAATTTTATTTATTTAAATATTTTTTTTGTTGGGTTTTTAATTTAGTTTTTTTTTTCGAAATTTATTTCTTTTTAATTCGATTTTATTTTTCGACTGTCCACATTTAAGGCTCACTGTTTAGTGTTAATTAAAAAATAATTCTAGATAAACTGTGATTAAATTTAAATAAAAATGAGAATTTAATAACTATTGAATGAGAAGACATTAAGACTTTCTTTCTTATGATAAAGAATGGCTTATATTTTCAATTACGGAGTATTTAAACTGAATTTTTTTTAAATATAAACTTTGAATTAAAAATTTTTTTTTAAATTTAAGTCCAAATTTTCGGCCTCACTCAAATGGCTTTTATGTAAATCAGAATTAGATACATCATTTTTGCACGAACCTTTTTTTGAAGAGAATGAACTTGGCAAATCACTGCGCAACGAGATTGTACAAGAGTTAATTAATGGAAATTTGTATTGTATGGCTTGTAGGAATTTATTTCAATCGAATTTTGAGACCATATCGGATATACTTGAATTCTTAGCCATGAATTCTATTGAAGTAAATGATGAAAATGACGATCCAGTCACATGGCAGGTTATATCCCAAGACTCACCATTTTATGTTAGTGCTCATTTAGCACTCATTGATAGTATTATGATGTTTCACTCTCTAAGAGTCATGCGTTTCGAATCAGTTGTTAATTCATTAAAGTATTTTTTTAGTTTTTTTTTTCAAATTTTAAAATGGATAAAGATATAAAAATTCCACTAATTAAATTCATATCCCTGTATTATAAAATTGCAAAAACAGATTTAAAAAAATATTTTTTTCATTGTGCTATATAATATTTTCAAAAAAAACACCGAAATTGTTCTAGATTCTTATCCTTATTAAAAAGATTTTAAGTGCTCAAAAAATATATTTTTTATATTTTATTTCCGGATTTATAAACCTTTCTTACAAAGTGATCAAAAATCACTACTTTGAAAGTCAGAATGAATTTGATTTGCTTATTAAATTTACTTGGTAGGGTTTAGAAGATTCTATTCATATTCTGATTTCGTATAGCCCTAAAATTGGGAGATTTAGAGGGGGGATTTGAGTTCTTGTGATAATCAAAACATCTTCCAATTAATTACTTTTAATCAAATTCGCTTAAAAGACCTATGAATTAGATCCAATGTTTACATTTATATTGTTGTAAACCCTGGTTTAAAACTCTATTTTGTTGGTTCAGATTTTTAAAATTCTGTGAGATTTTTTTGATTAAAAAAAAAGAAAACTGTTTTCCCACAATCGAAAAACTGCATAAACGCGTTTCATTCTTTTCTACAAATGATTCTTGATGAAACCTTGTTCAAAATTTGGCCGAAAATGACCAAAAAATTTGAAGTTTTTAAATTCAACGGATATTTATTAAAATTATATTAAAAAAGAAGCTTAAGATAAAGAAGAATATTTTTTTGTTTTCAGGAAAAAATAATTTAGTCATTTAAAATTTAATATTAACAATAATTTGAACTGGGTCATTTTTTACAATGTGATATTTTTGTTAGTGATATTTTTTTTGGAAAATAGGAGCTCAAAAGTTTTAGCATTCCCGCATATAAGCGTATAATTTCCTGTGTTTTTATTCGTCAAATTTGCATTTTTTACGCATTTATTCGTTCGTCAATCTTCGTAAGTGATCGTAATTGCAACCTATGTCAATTTTTCTTCAAATTGATACTGAAAGAATCAAATTATGCTTATTTAAAAGAATTTTATTATCTTTTCCATAAAAAATTATTGAAATTTTTTTGTGTTAATTATTTTAATTTTAGAAAATATTCAAAAATCCATCCATATGGTCAATTACCATCCAGTTTAGAGCAAGTATGCTCGTTTTGGCTTAATCAAATAACTAAAATAGTTTTAGATAATGTCGAAAACGAGTGTGATTTGTACGCTAAACAATCGAGTCTAGCTCGTTGTCAACCTCATATCTATATAAATGAAATAGGAAATGACATATCATTATCACTATCAAACGGAACTATCCTAGCCATACTAATCGTATTCTATACACGTGATTTAGAAATAGATCTAAGTGATATATGTCTTCAAGAAAGCGTTGGTTTCGAAGAAAGTGTCGAAAATTTAAATTTAATTAAAGAATTTTGCGAAAAATGCATAAATCCACGTTCATTTTGTTTTAGTTTTGAAGATTTTTTATACAGTCCATTTGAAATGACTATAAACAAATTAGCCTTCATAGCCGATCTATTTTATTTATTTGAACTTAATCCATTACCAAATTTAGTACACGAAAATCATTTTGAAAAATTTAGAGACTATTTAAAAAGTAATTTTAAAAACGAAAAAATTAAATAAAAAAATTTCTTTAAAAAATATTTATTTTAAGAATATTTTAAAAAACATTTTCATGCAACTATACCATTTTTATCGGCTCGTATCGGTGACGTAACAAGAAATAGTTTTATAAAAAAGGGCTCTTATGCTCCAGGACAATCAGTGAATAATCAAAATAATAATGATAATTCAAAAAAGTAATTTTTTTTCCATTTGACATAAAATATCTTCAAAAATGAATTAATTTTTAAAAAGATTGTCAAATACGGCCTCGATTACAAGTAGTTTGCTTGATAATGTTTCTTTAGAAGCAAGTCAAGATTTCGATTTAGCTAAAACACAGTCTTCAGTGAATCTGGCTTCGTCTAAATTTAGACTTAATGTTAATGGCGACTATGCCGAAATTGAACATGACGACGATGATGATTTAATTAATGAAGAGATTCCAAATGAACAAAATGGAATGTTTTCATCTAGAACATATGTTAAGGTAAATAATCCCTAATATAAAGCCCAAAACATATAATAGAGAAATCAATTTTTATTTAAAAAAAAAATTCAAAGCAATTTTTTTTAAATTAGAAAGAGAAACCAATAATTATTATAGATAAGCATGAATGATTTTTTTCTTGGTGAAATTGAAGATGAAAAATTTTGTTTTCTCTCTTCTTTTTTTTGAAATCTATACGATATTAAAAAATTGAAATAATTTTTTTTGTTGCTTTCAACTAGGTTCACTTTTTCTCTCTTTTTTTCCTATCTTTCACCCCTTTTTATTTGAAACACTATCAATTACAAAATAACTTAAATGCATATAATTAATCAATTAAACCCATGACATCTTAATATTTACCATCTTGGTTGTATAAACATCACTTGAAGAAGCTTAAAACAAAAATCTTTTTTGTTGTTGTTATTGTTGTTGTCCCAAGTTGCTTAATCAATTTGGTTTAAATTGTTTTTTGTTTTTTTTTATGCTTTTAGAAGTCAAAACAATATTTTCAAATGTTTTTGAAAAGTTAAAAATTTAATATTTTTTTTGTGTTTTTTGGCCGAAAGGCTTATTCGTTTATTTAAAAAATACAAAGAACGGATCTTTTTTTGTTTGTTAAAAGAGTCTAACTTAAGCTTAATGTTTTCTAAGTAAATTTTGAACTTTTAAACATTTTCTCTAATCGAAATATTTTCCAACAACAATAAATCTGCCCGGCAATAAGCTTTTTTAGCAAAATTTTTAAAAGTTTATTTTGTGTGATGACCTTGTGTCTCAATACTTCGGATTTAGGACCTGGGATTTAGAATTAACTAGCGATTTAAGTCTTCACTCCACTAAGCAACAAACAACACTCAAATAAAGAAAATAAATTTTGGAATTTATTATCAAAGAAATTTATTAAGCCAAAATAAATATAAACCGTCAGGACACTTAAAAAGTTTTTTTTCCCAGTAATCACTTATATTTTTATTTGTTTATCTATATTTCACTGAAAAATACAATAATATAGGAAACATCCGAAATATTTTAATTATTTTTTTTTTTATAAAATATAGTTTTCAATAATTCTGAAATTTAGTTATAATTAAGCTTGTTGAACAATCAAAAAAAAATTTTAAAAAATTGAGATTTTTTTTTATCACGCAGGAAAAGAGAAGAAAATATTGTAAATTTTTGAGTAAAAAATTACCGTATAACCTTGCGCCGAGTCGCATGCAGTTAAACCCAAAACTGGTTTTAAGTGCATGCAATACCGCGCAAGGGTATACGGTATCAAATTTGCTTAGTAAATATTTAAAGAAACAGTTAATTAGTCTAATTTGATATAACAAAATTTAGCCATTTTTGTTCTTAAATAAATTTTAGAATAAGTTTATAATTTAAAGTCTGTTTTAGGTTCTCTACTCATTGAGTATCTATTTTTGAAACCAAAATATTTTATCAAATGCCAAATATCAGTAACACGATTTTTTTACTCAAATTTAAAAAGATAAAAGAAACATTTTTACAGTGTATTTAAATATAAGAGTTTTAAATTTCAAATATAAGAACATGTTTCTTGTATTTGTGCAGTACGGTAGCGTAATTTTTTGTAATTTTAAAATTTTTCGAAAATTAAAGAATTTTTTAGATTCCTTTCGAGTTAAAGCTCAAGTCTATTGAAATTGAATTTTATGAAACGGTCAAAAGGTAACGGTTGGTATATTTTTTTTCAAAAGAACTACTTTAATTAATGATCCTTTAATTTTTTGGCATTTTTGAACTATACTTTATATAAATTTCACATTCCATTCTTCACATTTCAAAATAAAATCTTTAGGAATAAGTTTAAGCATTTTATTTAAGAATTAAGTATTTCAAAAAAGCTATTCTTATCCTAAATTGCAAAAAATAAAATTTAAAATAAGATGCTAGTTTAAAAAAGATTATTTTTTTTTAGATCTTATACAATTAATAAGAGATATTAAAGAGTTGTCAAAATCCCGTTTATAAGTTTAGTTTAAAAAGTTTTAACATTTATGAATAGGAAAACAAAAACAAAACTTGAAATTGATTTTAAAGTAGATGTAGGCTTTTAATTAAATAAAGAGTCTTGTAATTCAATTGAGATTTACACTGGACTGTTTTATTTAAATTTAAATAGAATAAAATTTAAAATTTTAATTTCGTGCAAAAAAAATCAAATAAAAAAAAACAATCGCAAAAGCTACAGGGTCAAGAATTCAAGCTTAAAATTTATAAATAAGGACCTAATAGACTTATTCTTGAGAGTCAAGTAGTTTATTCAGAAATATTATCACTGATATTTTAAACTAACGTTTTAAAAATTAAATTACGTGGAATTAAACTAAAATTAAAGCTTAATTTTCTTTTTGCCTAGAAATACCTATTGGTTTAACCTTTAAGTTTTAAATGTATGTGATATCTTTTTTATTAAATGAATATCTAGGCTTTTTTTATTCTTTAGTCAAGTTTTAAACAAAATGAATACAATTTTTTTTTTAATATTTTATTTTATACTAAATAACATCTTTTAATATCCCAATTTTTTAGAAAATTACTCTTTACAAACAAAAACAATCTTTTTTTTATTAAGTAAAATTTAAATTGTATTAACTTAAATTTTAATTTTGTAATACTTTTTGACATTTTTTTTATTTATTTGGTACAAAGTTTACTGGCCAAATATCAGACCTTTGTTGAGGGGAAAAAATTGTAATATTTTTAAAATTTCTTCCGATTTGTTTTGAAATTCTAAAATTATTCGAAAGAAATTGGGCTTAATTTTCTTATTTACAGTCTTGGTTTGACAGTGATTTTTTATCGAGTTCAAGTTTGAGAATTTTTCGAAATTATAAAAAAATTTTTTTATTTTTTGACAATAATCGTAAAAAAAATATTTTTGTTCCATTTTCAAAAGGCAATTTTAGACACTAACGTCTTTATCTATATTTTTATTAAATCTTTTAAAAATTTTATTCATTTGAAACGTTTCTCTAAAAGTTTATTTACAAACAAACTTTGAGTAATTTTTTCTAAAACACTTGAATTGTATACTTTTTCAACTGATTGCAAAATATCCCATTTACTAAACTATATAACTTTTTTATGTTTATTTTTGTTGGCTTAATTGAATTAAAGAGAATCCAATTGTTTTTGACCTAAAAGTAAATGAGTATAAGTATACCCAATTTTAATTTATTCTGAGAAAAAAATAAAATTTGTATAAACTTTTAAATTTTATAAAAAAAATTGTTAATTTAATAAATTTAAACCCTGGGTGTTACAAACCTCCATTTTTTTTAAATCTCTTTTTTAATTAAGCTTAAATAGCTTATTTACCGAAAGCTTTTTTTTATGGTCTTGCGTGAAAGATGAGACAATTTTCTACAATAAAATATGAGGTCAGAATTAGTTCGGATTTATTTCGAGTTGGAAAAGAAGATTTCTGAAAACCTTATTATATTTTAAATTTTTTGATTATTTTGAAGGATGGACTAAGCATTCGACAACTTTGATAATAATTGTACGTAAATGCTTGATTTAAGGTAGCATTGATGGGACAGGTCCGTGTTTTTTTTAGTAACATCCTATCTCCTTACCTTAGTTATTAAAAATTTTTTGGACATGTGAAATACGTGTCACATTTGACGCATGCAAAAAATCTATTTCACACATGTTTCATTATGTTTTGAATGACTAGAAAATAATTTATATTCAATTTTTAAAAACATTAAAACTTCCAATAAGATTTTAAGTCGATCAAGATAAATTATCTAACTTTATTTTAAAATTAAGAATCAATTTCTGGTGATCTTTTCATCTTTCTACTCATTTATTTCATCTAAAAAGTAATTGAAATTTAAACCTGTATCCCATTACATTGCTGAAGTTCGTAAAATAAAAAAGTCAATAAATATTCAAGACAAAAATTCAGTCATTTATAAATACTTTTTTTTACATTCCTTAAAACATTCAGTTATTAAATTTCAGAATAAAATAACTTACCTTGAAACAAAAAAATATAAAAAAAAAAAAAAGAATTCTAAAATAAATGATTCATTTCAAATTTTAATACCTTAAAACATTAAAAAAAAAGATGCGATTTTTTTTGATAAATAATCCAAGTACACCAAAGTATAAAATATTAATAAATAAAAGTAGAACTTGAGGGCATCGTGATCAAGAGCTATTTATGACAGGCTTAGTCAGAGTTTAAAAATAAAATTAAAAAAGTTTAAGATAATTACATTAGACATGAGATATTTTAATTTTGATGAAAGTAATAAGGTCAATCGAAACGAAAAAAAGAAAAAACAAAAAATGATTATTTAATCATTTTGACAAAATCGACTAATTCGGCTACCGAAATGGGCGAAATTAGTCGATTCAAAAACAACAATAATAACAAACAAAAAAACACATAAAACTAACTTTCTAATTATTGAACCCAGCCAGAAAACATTAAGAATAATTTCGATTTTATTTCGATATAAGGTCTCGATATAATAAATCATGGGGTCTACACACCAATAAAATAAAAAAAGAACAAAAATAAAAATTACTTTTTTTTTATTTTTTTTTTTTGGAAAAAAAAATAGATATAGGTAAATAGTATAGAAAGTCATAAAATACAAAAAAAAATATATATAAAATTTATATATATTTTTTTAAGTTTAGCTTTACGAAAAGAAAAAAAAAAACATAAATATTTTAAGATATTTATCTTCTTTTTATTTTTTATTTCGAGCTATCTTCTATCTATTTCTCCATATTTCATTGTTGATATGATGAAAAAAAAAAAAAAATTTTTTTTCTCTTCCCTCAAATTTTTTTTTTATATTTTTGTAATTATTTTCGTTACTAATTTGTATCTTTTTTTTTTTTATAATTTCAAGTCATCGTCATCAAATCATAATCGCATGAATTTAAATGAGAATCAAACAAAAATTCAAGCCGATCTGAGCTCGAATTTAAACATGGTTGAATTGCAAACTAGTAGTAATTCGGCAATGAAGACATGTCGAGTAGTTAATTCGACAAGTCAAAATCTACCGAATATAAGCGATGTTAAAACGGAACAAAATGAAAATACGACTGGTCTAGTTAGACGTTTAAGTGTCACTGCTAGACCGGGCGATATTTTTTACAAAGTTAAAGATGTCACGGAAAGTTGTTCGACGACAGATAATGTCGAAACTAGTGAAATCGAACATACTGATAATATCGAACAAGAAATTATAATTAAACCTCAGAAACAAGACGCTATAAATACGAATACTTGGCGTAAAACAACAACTTGGAATGTCAAGCGAAATCAATCAAATCCATTACAAAATGAAACAGTAGACTCAGGTCGACTAACACCAAAAAATGATTTAATTACAAATGAAAAAAATTCTCTTAGTAACATAGAACCTGGTTCGCCAATGTTTTCCAAAGAGCTCTTATCAATCAGGTAAGAATAAAAAAATTTGAAAAAAAAAAAAAATTTTTTTTGGGATTTTTTTTTCAAATTAATTTTAAGACAAGCAATGGAAGCTCGACGATTAGACATGATTCTAAATTACAATTTAAGGTCTATATAAAAATAAAAAATTTTCTAGTTGACTAATAATAGATTTAAAATAAAAATCAATTTAATTCTTAGAAAAAAACACTTGTCGATTAAAAATCACTTGTAACTAACCCAAAAAAAAAACAAAAAAAAATTTAAAAAGCTAATTTAAGTTAGAAATGAACAGTTAATGCTCTGGAACTAATTTCATGAAAGACATTTAGATAAAAATAAAAAAATACAAAATTCATGGTCTAATTTACGAGGAGATGATCGGTTGAAAAATAACACAAAAAAATAAAGAAGCATATTAAAAAAATAATCTAAAACTTAAAAATAATAATTAATATCTAGGGATTATGGGATTTTGATTGTTAAGAATCGAGAATAGGCCATAGTCGATTATTTTTTTCTCATTTTGAAGACTTAAAAATTTTGATTATTTTTTAAAAGAGATCATAAATAAAGGGTACTTTATTGATGATCTAAATGCTTTATATTTATAACTTGAATTTATAGCGGGTTGTTTTGACTTCTTAATTTAAATTTATGTTGCTACGGTCGTAAATGAAAACATCCAAACTTTTGGAAAAGGTTATTTAGACTTGAATCTTTTAAAATTATAAATATTATAAGTCTCTCTATCGAAAAAAGGATCGAAACGGTTTGAACTAAGTGCATAAATATGGCTTGATTCGTAAATACCTTAAGATCTTGTTAAATGATACGCGTAGTAAATATTATGAGACTGTTACTTTAGTGTGAATTTAATTTTTGTCGAATTTTGATTTTGAATCAAGAACGAAAAATATTTATTAGGACATATCTTATTACCTTGTTTATAAGTGTCCCCTACTTTTTTTTTAGAAAAAGGGAAATCAGAAATAATTTAATTTTGTTATAACTAAATAGATCGTAGTAAAGTCTATCGGATAAGTCAAATAAAAAGCTTAAATCCATTTTTCTTTAGTATGATTTAACTCTTCGATAAAAGAGCGATTTCTATCCGCTTATAAGCAAGGTTTTAAGGTAATTTAAAATTCACACGGTCTTTTATTTGAGTTGTATTGTAAAACATTATGAAAAAATTCAAAAATTTTTTAAAATATTTAAAACTTTTCAGTTAAGAAAAAATAAATATTTTTTCAGTAGCCTTAATCCGAGTCATTCGGTACATTTCTGAAATTAGTTGATTAGACAGCATGTTTTGAAAAATGTTTCAGGATAGCGCAGATATTTCGAAAGTGTTCTATAATAATGTTCTAAAGCTGCTTATGACAAAGTTCTGAACAGTTTAAGCAGCTCTGAAGCATTGTTCAAGAACGGTTTAAGAGCGGTTCAAGAAATGTTTCAAAATATTTAAATTTATTTCTGCATTAAATTTATCCTAATTTTGCCAAGAGCGATTATTTAAGAAAATTTAAAGATTCAATGAATTTGGTACAATTGAAAAATTGAAAATCCTTAGATTTTTTTTCATAAAATTAGGGCTACTTTTCCAATAAAAATTACCGTATTTCCTCAAAAACAAGATCGGGTCGCTATCTATTTAAAATCTTCTATCTGATTTTTTTTGGTTATAAAAAATGCCTCAAATAAAAGATTTTTTTTGTCTTTTATTTGAGGAAATACAGTAATAATTTCTTGAAAATTATTATGCTTCATTTTTAAACCGTCAGATCAAATAATTATTATTTTGGGGATATATATTTCATTTAGGTAACAAAAAAGCTAGATCAATGTCATCTGTGCTCTAACTAGTAGCAATTAATTTATTAGTTTATTTACAAGGCAATTTCAAAAAAGAAAAATATTTATTATCTATTTGTTTATTTGTTTAGAATGCAATTAAAAGAGAAAAAAACTTCAATGGAACGTGACAAACGAAAACTAGAAACTGAATTGGAGAAACAACGTCAAACTATAGGCAAACAAGTTTTCTTACAAGTTGTGCAAAAAAAATCACACGAACAATTAATTGAGCCTATTAAACAAATAGAAAGTAGTAATAATAGTAGTTGTGAATCGCCTACGCCAAGTCAGTTGACAAACTCGCCAAGTAGTTCGAATTTGAACACTAGTAGTAATCGAGAAGCAACACGTCGTCAATGGGATAAAACACCAAAAACATTTATTAGCGATTTAGATCAAACTAAAGATTTTTTGTCAAATAATATAAACACTGGTACCAGTAGTGTTTCTTCTTTATCAACTCCGACATCATCCGCATCACAATCCCCTCCACTTAACGAAAAACAACATAAAGCACCCATTGACAACATGTCTGTCGATTTATCTAAAGCTTATTATTCACGGGATGAAGTTATTAAAGCAATAGAGTCTCTTAAAGATAAATACATTTATTCATCTAGTATGAATAAACATGGTCAAAATGGCAATGGAATTAATTCAAATAACATGGTCAAGGATATTGAAATTTTAAATAATAAACTTACTGAATTACAAGCTGAAATAAATCGTTTAACTCTACAACAACAAAATCAAACAAATAAAAAAATAAGTCAAATCAAAAATAATATTGCACAACAGGAAGTTGAATTAGTTGAACACCAAACTAATTCTAAAAATGACGAAGAAAAAAATGAAAATCAAAATGGTTTGTTTTGTTCACAAAAAAAATTGTTAAGAAAATTAAGGTCTTTAATATTTTTTTTGTTCAGAAGGTTCATTTTTTATATCGTTTGGTAATGGTCAAGCTAAACGTGAAAAGCCGACATTGACTCCAAAGAAAAATCTTATCTTTATTAAAAGTAATTAAATTTTTGTTTTATGCTAAATTTTGAATCTAAACAAAGTGATTTAAAAATGGACTAAATTTATATTTTTTTGAGATTTAGTGAATTTTTTAAAACTTAAAAATACACTTCCTTATTAACGCCCCTACAAAATTTTTAAACACACCTTTTATTCAAAAAAAAATTGGAAATCGACTAAGAAATTTCGTTATAGCGCCCATAAGAGATTTAACTCAGTAGAGTGAACTAAAAATTACAAGGGAAAATTTTTAGAGAAATACTTGTTTCCAATAAGGTACATCATAAGGAAATAAAACTTTAGTTGAGAAACCTTTTAATTATAAAAAGCACACTTTAATTCCAAAACAAAAAAAATTATAAATTTAACTCTAGTAAATAAGTTAGACATTTAATAATTAATTTAGGCAGTAACTAATAATCCTAGATTATTTAACTATCTCGAATCAAATAAAACAAAAAAAAATTATTTTAGACAAAAATTAATAAGATTGAACATTTTTTTTGACAGAAATTAATTATTTCTGCAATACAGGTAATGTTTTCTCATAAGCAATCGTGTTTTTGAGTTTTAGTGAGTGTGTTGAAACCTCTTTGAAAGTGTTGAAACGATTTTTAAGTGTGCTGAAACAATTATCCCTTTGTAAAAGTATAGATAAAAATAATAAAAAATTATATGAGATTTCTCCTCAAGTTGTTTTGGATACTATATTAAAGACCTCAAAGCAAAAAATTCTCAGCAAAATTTGATCTTTCTTTTATTACGGATATTCTTGTTTGTTTTTGTAAGTTGTTTAAAAAATATTATCGAATTTCAAAAATGAATTGAATACTAAATTTAGCCACTTTTAAATCACTGTCTGAAATGCTTAAATGCTATTTGCTATTTAATTTTTTAGCTTATATCTAAATTTTTATTGAAAATTTTTGATAGAAAAATCGCTCGATAAATTTTCTTTACGTCTAAAATTATTTGTAATTTATTTATGCGGTGAAAAAGTGTTTCTAACTGAATTGACTATTCAGAGTTTACGTTTGAGAGAAATGTGACTTAGACTTTTTCTACCATGGTATATTAAGTTTTTAAAGAAAATATCATTGGTACGACTTCACCAATAGCTCACGAAAAAATTGGGTTTTGATACTTTCATTAAGTTTTTTGATATCTAAAGATTGATTAATATGAAAATATATTTATCCAAACTAAGCATTCTCTGTGACCGCCATCATCTCGTAAGCCTCCAATATGTTGAAAATATATTATCTTAAAAATAGAGTTAGAATGATTTAAAATAATAAAGAGTTTGTTCTTAAGTTAAATTTAAAAAAATCAAAATACCAATGAAAATAGAAAAATCCATCCATGACACTCGAACACTAAACTTAAAATAAAAAAAATAAAATTCCTTTAAACCTGCTTATTTTAAGCTAACGAAGAAAAACAAGAGAATAAAACATCATCAAATACAAAAACTAGCAATTTATTAATGACAGCTGTAAAACAAGGTACTAACATAACTAACACGCCAAATACCAATAATAATAATAATAATAATAATAATAATAATAATAATAATAATCAAATTGATATTTCTGATAATCAATTAGTTAATGATGGCCATGAGGGCGACATAGATGGAAGTGATGGTGATTCAAATGATCTTAAACAACGCAAAAAAGAATTAATAATACAAAAGCAATTAGAGCGTCGTCAACAACAAGAGCTACGTCGCATGCAATTAGAAGAAGAACGAGCAATAAAAGCGGATGAATTGCGCCAAAAAGAAGAAGAAATGGCCATGAAAAAACTAATAGAAAAAAATCGCAAAGAAACTATATTTCAAGCTTATATAGATAAGAAAAAACAATCTGAAATAGAGAGTATGACTGGTTGCTTTGGTCCACCGAATAGTTTACTCAATGCTAAAAAATTTCATTCGACAAATCGCCTTAGACCGGCTAGCAAATCAAACACTCAAAACATATTAGAAAATAATGACCAAAGTTCACTGTACTCGGATCGCTCTAATGTCCAACCTTACTCAACGAACACCATGGTGAAAAGTAAGTTTTTTTTTTCTTATTTGGTTTGTGGTGTTGTTTTTTTTCAAAGGGTTCAATATTAAGAATTTCTAATCACTGCGTTTCTAAGAAATTTCCATTTCGTTTTTATGTTTTTTTCACTATTTTCTTCGACCTGGACAAAAAAAACTCACTTCGAAAAAGTCTTGGATTTAACCTCTTAAAATTTTTTCTCTTTTTTTTTTTTTTTAAAACATTTACAGCTTACAGTACTAATAACCTCTACCAAGCTAATAAAAATACTTCTAATGCGCCTAAAAAGTTGAGTCGAGTTTCTCGTCCACCATCGTGTGCTCGACCAACAATAAGCTCATTGCGTAAAATGAATCGAACATTTTCGCTTAATAATGTCAATGAAGTCGGACAAGCTGTGCCTCAACAACAAGAGCCTCAAATATTACCATTGACTCAAGCATCACTTGCAATGGCTAATGCAGCATCAGCTAGTTCTTTCAATGGTAATAACGAAGCTGTAATGAGGATGAATTTACTAAATGAGAGTTCAAAACTCGGCTCCAAATACGCCTCATCAAATTATTTAAATGATTTTACACGAAATCAATTTCAACCACAACAAACTCGTACGACACCAAGGAGACGTACGCCAAGAAATGCCGAAGAATTTCTTTTATCTCAAGGTATTACTGATCCAGAGGGTTATTTGTCCAAGGGCTTCTATGTTGGCAGCATGCTAGACCTATCGAAATTTTCTAAACCTGTTGAAAATGCTCAAAATTTACAAAATAACATGCCCAAACAAGAAATTGACTTGCAAAATCCATCGTCTTCTTCTTCATCATCAATGAATAATTTTCAAAAAAATCAAAAATCATTCTTTTTGGATCACAATGGTATCAAACGTAGGAATAGTGTACATGAAACAACATCAATGTCAATGGCTAATTTGAATTATATAGGTACTGGAGAACATATGTTTGATAATTCCACAATGAAAAGTAATTCGAACAAGAGTCAAAATTACTATAGGGCATTGAGTAATTATAATAAAATGAGATCAATGACAACTAATATTATTCATGATAATAACACTAATTATGAAGATCATTCCGATCAAATAAATGATGGTTCGACTAATGGTTCATCTGCAACTGGCTCGGATTCATCATCCTCACCAACACCTTCAATGCAACAAAAAATTAACTTTCATCATTCAAACGGTACTACACTAGGACCCTTAATGAGTGCCGTATCCAAAATGGACAATCTCTCAGTTATTTCTCCATCATCAAGTAAAACTATGAATAATTATTTGGATCAGAGATTTAACAATGAGGATGACTATGATGATTATGAGTATTTGGAGCGAAATTTAGGAGCCGAGCCTTTGAATTCTTCATTTAATCAACAAAGAAAAAAACAAGACACAACTACAACTACAAATGTGACTGATTATTATACAGACGAATCGAATAGTTGTCACAATGACGATGTTTTAAGTAATCAATTTATGCAACAGTTTACAAATCAAGAAAATTTTTTAAATAATAAAAAGAACATGTCCTTAGCTCCAAATAATAATAATAATAATATTACTAATAATTTAAATATAAATAATAAAAATATAAATAAGCTTGGTAATGGTAATAAAAATAACATGCAAATGAATATAAATAATAATCACCATCATCAAGTTAATAATAATAATAATAATTGGGATCATACATCTTTAGCATCGACTAATTCGATTTATTCAGGTTGGTATTATTTTAAACACACACACACAGAAACATTTTAGAAAAAAAGAGAAATATTAGATTTTTAGGAATCACTTTCTTTTTTTTTTATTATTCCAGACTTTTTTTTTCTATTAGATTTGTAGGCTTTTTTTTTAAAATCTTTTTATTAAATTACGCAAATTTCTTTCACCATCTTTTTTTTTTGTTGGAAAATTTTTACTACCTTTATTTACCTTGTAAAAAAAAAAGCTATTAAGCTTAAAGTATAAGTTTGCTTATATTTTTTGAATGGAGTAAATTGGTGCAAATAATATTTACTTCATTTTGTGGGACTTTAGTATTAATTAAACACATTAATTAATTAGATTTAGATTTTAAATTTGATTTTTCGCTTCTATTTTAAAGAAAAATCCTTCTTGGACTTTTTTTTAAATGATGCTAATATTTTGCACTGTGACTATTTGTACATCTTGCCATTTTAGTAAAAAAAAATTATGTAAAAATTTTTCAGTAATTTTGCATTCAAAATTTAAATATTGTTGCAATTCATTTCCTAAAATTAATATTCATGAATGTTAATAAACAAATGGTCATACCAAGGGGCTTGTCAAAAATGTGACCAAATGGTCACCAACATTACAATTTTTCATTGTTAAAAATATGCTCAGAAATTTTATTGTTAAATTTATGAACAATTTTCGAATATAATGTTGATCATACTTTTTACATAAAACTTATAAAATTAAAAAATTAATTTTCGTCCTAAATTATTATCATTTGGTTCGATCTCACTAAAAAACTTATTTTAAATCAACGCAGATATATTTTCCAAATTTATACAAAAGGCCAAAAATATAAATTTTTTTCTAACTATTTTATCTATTTTTTCAAGATTGTTCATTTTCATTCCAAATTTAACAATAAAATTTCTTAATGTAAAATTCTGGATAATTGATCATATTTCAAAAACAATGAAAAAATTTAATGTTGAGTTAGTGGCCATGGGGTCACATTTTTACAAGCCTCATTAACTTTTGATTAGAATTCAAAAAATTCTTATTGAAACTTAAGGAAATATTAATTTTCACTTTTGGAAAATATGTGGGAATAGTATTTTTAAATTAGATTTTCACGCGTGGTCATATTCGTATAAATTTCAGTTTTGTCAATCATACAACAATATTGATAGTTTTGGAGATTTGTTCCCAACTAAAAATTTAAAAAGTATGGGAGAGAAATTTGTGAATAATTATTTGAATTAAAGACTCATATTTTTCTTTTAAAATTGCACTTAAACTAATTCTATTTTCTTTAAAATTTCACACAATATATTTGCACGATTCCAGGCGATGATTTATCATATTCGAACACATTGTTCGAGGGGTCATCTTGGACAGCTAGTCGAAAATTACTTACTAAACTAAGCTCGAATCTAGACACACTATCGACTTGGTCACCTAATAATAAAATAGCCAGTCGATTAATGAATACATCATTTATAATATCTACTTCAATTACATCTTCTTCACTCTCGCAAAATTCTCCTGTTTCTCAGTTAAACGAAGAAAATAGTTTACCGAGTTCGTTGATCTCACCAGATCCAAAACCTTTAAGGAAAACTTGGAGTCTATCTAAGGAAACAAGTCAAGAATCGACTAGCTCTAAGATGACACCTGTACATTCTATGTTCGCGAATCTATCCAAAACAGGTATTATAATTTGTTTTAGAAAGAAAAAAAAAAGCTAACTGTTTTTTCAATCTAACCTCTTAAAAATAAAAATAAAGATTTTTTTATATAACCAGTATTAGATCAGTTTTTTTTTTAATTTTCTAATATAATTTTTAAGCTAATCGAACTCCTAGAAGTACATCTGTACCATTTAGAAGTAATTTTATAATTTACAAAATAGCTCTGCTTTAAAAAAAAACAAACAAAACTAATTGCTTAAGTCTTAACTTTTTGGGGATATATGCTTTAATTCTTAGACGCTCAATTTTCATAAAACAAGCCTTATTCTTAAAATTTTACTAACCTTAAATTTTTTTATTTACTAATTTCGAATCTTCAGCTTCGAACAATTTAACCGGTGTAAATCAACAAGCGTATATTGATAAACAAAGTCCATCTACGAATACGTACATTCGTAAACGTAATAATTTACCTTCATCGGCGACTTTTTGTTCAACTAAAACACCAGATAGTGGTACTATGAGAAAACGAGTAAATAATGTCTCATCGCCGCTCAACGGTCATCCAAATCAATTTATTAATCAATCGCCTTCAATGAATTTGAATAATATTAACGAAGCTGACTATTCCGGTAAACATATGAACTTTAGATTTAACATTGCTTATTTTAAAATCTATCATTAGTTGCACTACTTTTTAGCTTTTTAAAATTATTAAAAATTTTTTTTTTAATTTTGTCATTTTTATTTAAGGCCCAAAATTGTATAAACGTTTGACTGGTAAGACCAATAAGTCAACAATTATAAATTCGCTTAATCAATTAGTGCTAGCTGGAACTGTGAATGCACAACTAAGAAAACAAGTTATTGAGGTAAATATATACATCGATATTTTTTCATGAAAATTAAAGTTAAACTTAAAGTATTATAAATTATAAAGTTTTATATGTGAAAAAGGGAGCGTTAATTTTTAGGAGTATATTTTGCCGAGTGGTTATGTTTTGAAAAAAATTGAAATATATATTTTTTTTTTCAAGAAATTAGATTTTAATTTTAATTAATTGAAGTGAAAACTTTATCTATAATACGTTTAACTCGTAACGATTCGATCACTCCTCGCAATTCAAGCTATTTAAAATTTATTTCTTTTCGAATCATTAAAAACTTAGTTTTTTCAATAACCTAAAAAATTTTTGTATTTAATTTTTATTATTTTTTATAGGAAATTGAGTCATCTGACGCCAGACATTTTGTGATATTATTCCGTGACTATCACTTACAATATAGAGGCGTGTATTCTTATACATCCGAAACAGATTACATAGAGAAAATAGTTGGCCAAGGTCCACAGAGAATAAGTGAAGATATGATTGAAAAATATTATAAATATAATTCGGGTGGTAAACAATTTTCTCCAGTTCAAACAAAGCACCTGAGCATTCAATGTGATGCCTTAACTATTCATAGTGCTTATTGGCAAACTAGAAAAGCGAGTAATCCTGTAACTAACGTGAATCAAATGACATCAAATTTAGGAGTTTTAAATCATACACAATATTCTAATTTTAATCAATCGCCACTTGCTAACAATGGAAATACAATGAGGCGATAGGGAAAACAAACAATAAAAATTGTTTTTTATCTTAATTAATTCTAAGTGTTTTTCTTTTTTAAATAAAATTTTTAATCGAGAGTTTTAACCATGAATTACCGTAGAACCTTATGTGCATGAACAAATAAAAAGACCAAAAAGGTACAATATGATAATTCAATTTTCTAAGAGTTTTTTGTAATTTTTAAAAAAAAATTTTGTTAAATATTAAATTTTTTAAATCAAAAATATTTTTTCCCAATTTTTCAAATAAAAAATAAAAACTTTTTTAAAAATGTTTTAATCTCTTTTTTTTATGAATTGTTAGTTTTTTTTTTGTTGGTTTAATTTTTGTAATAATCAGCTTACGATCTATTGGGTTTTTGTCTTTAAGGCGAGAAAATATTTTTTTTTTATTTTTTAAAATTTTCAAGAAAAAAAAAGCTAATTGTTTCTTTATTTTTTTCTTTTCAATTTTTTAATTAATAAATTCAATTGAATTTTTTATAAAAATTTTATTAAAAAAAATTTTAAATTATTTCGAAATTGTATAAATTAATTAATATCAAATAAAACTTTTTTTTTAAAACAATTTATTTCGCTTCAATTTACTTTTTCAAATCAAACTTCACCATTTATGCTCTTTTAAATAATCTTGTAGCCTGCACACCATTCATTTCCATAGTCTTTAGAATACAAAAAAATTTAGTTTTATTTTAATTTAGAAAGCAAAGTAAAACATTGAAAGAATATCTTCCTCACTCAAATAAGAGATTACAATAAAAATTTTTAGACTTACTTTTTAGGAAGTTTAAAATATGATTTAATGTTTCTTAGGTGTTATTATATTCAGTTAAACATGACCCTAAAGTTATTCATATGTTTAAACTTTCTAAGTATGACTAAAAATTATCAGTGTTATGAAAAAATAAGACAAAAAATAATGGTCAAAACTTACAATTTAAAAATTTTTACGATTAACTCACGAGGTCTAAGTATTGAATATGGTGAGTTTCGTGAGTTGTACTAAAGTATGGTGTAATAAAAATAACCAATTGACCAGGGTTAATTAATATTTTAGAAAATAAAATTTTTTTTCGTATTTTTTTTTTCAGCGATCTTTTTCATAAAAGCAACATTGAAAAAAATACACCCATCTTTTTTTTAAAAACAACATCTCGATTTTTAATAAATATTTAAGTATTAATCAAAAACTAACTTTCATATAAGGTAGAGGAGATTTAGACTACAAAATGATATTTTTATTTTATAACTTGGAAGGCGTTTTTAAATTGTTTTTTGATTTATTCCAAAACTCACCAAAAACACGTCCATACAACACCCCTTTATTTTCAATTGGACTCCAACGCTAAAGAAAACCACATTTTCTTAAAGATTTCGATGAATTTTTTTCAAATACAATATTCGTTTTGCCTAGCATTAAAGGTTTTTAAGAAAAAAAGGTTTAAAATGTTTGAGGTAAGATGAACTCCTTTTTAAAAGGTTAGTGTTTTTTTACCATAAAGAGTTATTAATTTACATACGTAATGAAACGATTTCAATATGAAAGCAAAAATTGATTTTTAGAAAATGTGAACAACCAAGGTATTTTATAGGTTTTAAAAGATTTTTTAAATAAAAAAAAATTACTTCAAGCAAATTTCCGTCGGTGGTTATTTCTCTAATAATCACTTGACTCTCTTCAGTATCAATAAAATGCATCTTTTGAATTAGTTTGTTCGGGTTTTCAAAGTGAAAAACTGACTTAAAAATTAAAATTTAAATTAAAAAAAATAAAAAAAAAATTTTTTTTCTAGAAGAATAGCTAACTCGACATCTTTTTCTGCTATCAAAATAAAATCTTATATCAAAAACATACTTCAACTCATTCGCTTAAAATTTAAAAAGAATTTAACAATATTTTTAAAATTAAATATTGATTGATATTTATGATAATTGTACAAGAATCAACTTCATTTCCAACACGGAAAACAGTTTCGGTTCCTTTACTTTTCATATCGATAGCTATACACCACAAGTCATCATCACTTTTTGAAATAACAACGCTTGGTTTTATTGTAACAGCTACTTTTCGTCTGTTAGCTGCCATACCTAAAGAACTCAAAACATTTCGCTAAATTTGACTCTAAAATATAAATTGCTTAAGAAATTACCAAGCTGCTTAAAATATTCATTGATATTTTCGGATTGTTCGAGAATCCAAGTTCCTAATAGCTCTGATGCCATTTTTATTTTTAGACTTGAAGTTTAACTAAAAAAAAATAAAGTGCTATATTTCAAAATTATTTCAATTGTTTTTTTATTAATAATTTTACTTTTTTTAGAATTTTTTGTTTCAGTATTTTCTCTCAAGATTGAGGTTAATTTAAATATTGATTCATAATAAATTCAATAACAAAATAGATAATTCTTAGAAAAATAATTCAGATTAATTTATTAGAAAATATTCTATTTTAAGATATACTGTTCTGTATGTTAATTAGAAATTAAGCACCTAGTTAAATCAAAAATAAAATTAATACGTTTAAGGCATATTGGTAATTGAAAAAAAAATCTTGTCTCCCAAATTAACTAAATCATTTTAAAAAACAGCACTTCAGACTAGGAAAGTTAGTAACTTTTACTCATCAATTCTCTTTTTTTCGCTACTTAAAAAATTCCAACTTCTAGCATATTCAGCGCTAAGTCAGAAGAAATCGAAAATTTTAAAGACAAAGATACGATTTTCGGATCTTTGAAATAACGCCCCAACCTAACAAAAAACACGCCGGAATGTGGTTTTCTTGTTTTTCAATGTTTTTTAAACGTTTAAAACATAATATTAAAGAGCCTTAAAAAATTTTCAAAAGAGTATCATAAAAGTGTACATAGCTAAATGTATAAGTAATTTTTTTAATTTATTTTAGATCGATTAGGAAAGGGCCCTCCTACGCATCTCCTTTATCTTCTAAAGCATCTCTACACAATTTTCCATTCTCTTCCTGGATATGTCCTTCTTTTTTCATTGAGTTTCTGAGAACTTCTAAGTATAAAATGTTAAGGTGACTAGTGATATCTACAAAGATATTGCTATATCCCAAAGGATACTAAAGTTTGGCTTGGAAAAGGTGATTTTTTATAGTTATAATTTTCGAACGCAACAAAACGACATCGCGATTTGTATTGATCATTTTCATAAGCATGTTCATAATCATCGTAAATGAAAGCCTAAAAAAGCTTTTTTAATTGAATGGGTAAAGAATTTTTTTTACAGTAATGTTTGGTGGTTTTTGAATGTAGCGAATGTAGAGATTTTAAGACTTTTTGAGCTTTACAAACATCCCATATTCTGAAAGAGGAATGCATTTTCAACAAGAAAAAATATTTCTTATCAATCTTAAGAGATTACACTTTAACCCGGCTCTGTACAGTAAATTTCGATTCGTCATTTCAATTCATTCAAATTGCTATAACTTTTGAATGGAAAGTGATAAATTTATTCTGTAAATTGCTAAAAAGTGTAACAATTTTGCTCCACCCAAAAAAATGAGTCTGCAAAAACTCTGTATCTTTGCATAATTTGCATGCCATTGAAACATACTCTATTTGCATTCAGCAAGTTTTTGCAGACCTATATGGTGTAGCAAAATTGTCACGAACGTTCAGCGTGAAAATGAACGTTCATGAACATTCATCAGCTTTCATAAGTTTTCATGGTATTAATTTATATAGAAAAAAAAATTATATTTTTTTCGTAAAAAATTAAAATTACCTTTTTTATTTGTAAAACTTAATTTTTTTTTAATTTTTAAGACTATAAATAACTAAATTTAAACATTAATTTTTACAAAATTTTAGTTGATAAAAGTGGAAAAAAAAAGAAAATTATATTTTAGTATTTTATTTGCTCAAAAAAATGAATTTTTACAAATAAAAAATGTAATTTTAATTTTTTACGCAAAAAATATAATCTTTTTTTCTATATAAATTAATACCATGAAAACTTATGAAAGCTCATGGACCTTCATGAACGTTCATGAAAACGTTTGAACGGCAATTTTTGGCTTTTTCTTTTTCATGAACGATCATGAAAGTTCATGAACGTTCACATTTGGAATTCGTGAATGGCCAGTATAGTAGGTGTTATAGCATGTAATCTATGGTATACACTCTAATTGTAAAGAACTTGACTCTGACCATTTTTTTTTAGAAATTCAAATTGCGACTTTAGAAAAAAGGTTAGATTAGGTACGTTCTTGTCAATAAGTATGGAATGAGTCAATATTAAGTAAGGAATGATTAAGAGAGAAAAAACATAAAAAAATGAATATTTGACCATTGAATTTATGGCTGTTTTAGGATCATCACTTGTTGGTGCTCTCACAGAAACAATTCTGGGAACTTTTTAAAGGTTAGATGATAACAGAGTCTATGTTTAAAATATTAACATCAATATTAATATAAGGATACTGAAAACATATTTTGTATTAAATTTTTCTATATTTATATTAAGCATATTTTTGTGTGACTTAAAGTCATTCTGTATGTTTTAAAGTTAAATCTGTAAAGATGGAATAGCCTTAAAAATACGTTGAGATTAACCTTAAAAATTATACTGAAACAAAAAAGATATCTTTTTTTTGAAAAAAAAGATGTTTTTTCTTATGGAATAGTATTTTATGTTAAAAAATGGTATTTTTTTGTTCATACCCTCTCTGCAAAAACTTATTTCTGAATTTTTTTAGTCTAAATTTGTTTAGAAAATAATCCGATTTTTACTAATGAGAAGTAAAAATTTCTTTTTTTTAAGAACTAATAAAAGTGTCTTCTATAATAGGTCCAAATGGAAATCTAATTTTGACTTGAAATTTTCATTTTGAATTTAAAGCAATAAAAAAAACTTGCAAGAAAATGCAAATGACTTTAATGCTTAAACATATAGAAAATTCAACTTCTTTTGAAAAAGTAAATTTACTATTGCCATAGTTAAACTCGTGAAAAAATTTAAAAAACGATGCATATAAAAATTACCTTACATGCATTAATGCATGCATTCCGCTAAGCAATGCTGTGTGCTAAGCATTGGTATTTTTTTTTCTTACAAAAAAAAAAATAAAAACTCAATTAATGTATTAACTTATTTAGCTCGTATAGTTTTTTGCTGGCAAATTTTTTTTTTAAATTAAAAATACATATGAAAATGAGCCCTTGTTGAATTGATCAAATTATGATACAACCAAATCCCTTTTAATCAATGCACAATCAATTTAAATAATCGATTTTCTAAATTTAGCCGATTTAATGATTAAAGAAATTTTTTATTTTTTTAGAAGATAGTATTCAAATACTGCTTTTTAGATAAAAAAAATGGCCAGACAAAAGAGAGAGGGTAAAAAGAAAGACGTTACCAACGAAATCGTCACCAGAGAATACACCATGAACTTGCACAAAAGAATTCATGGAGTGTAAGTATCTACTTTTTCACATTAAACTATTTATTTGAATATTTTTTAAAATAAAATTTATTTGAAGCGGATTCAAGAGAAGAGCCCCAAGAGCTTTGAGTGAAATCAAAAAATTCGCTCAAGCACATATGGGTACCCAAGATGTCCGTGTTGACTCAAGATTGAACAAATTCATCTGGTCAAAGGGTATCAGGTAAGAATTTCAACTATTCAAAAAAATTTTTTTTTTTTCAATAATTTTTAAATTTGTTATTTTTTTTAAATAGCCATGTTCCTTTCCGTGTCAGACTTCGTTTGTCACGTAAAAGAAACGAAGATGAGGATTCACCACATAAATTATACACTTTGGTTACACACGTACCAGTCTTGTCTTTCAAAGGTATTTTTTTTTATAAATTTTCAATTAATTTTTTAAAAGATTTTAATTTTTTTGTATTTCTTTTAGAATTACAAACTGTCAATGTTGATAGTGAATAAATAAAATTAAACGAGTTTTTAAAATAATTAAATAAAAAGCGTTTAATAAAAAAAAATTTCTATCAGCAATTTTTTTTTTAATTTTTTTTTCTTATTAGTCCATAATTCCTTATGAAATTCCAACTAATATTATTTAATGTTCTCTTAATAATTTGCAAATATTTGGTGTAGGAAGCGTTTTGAACAAATTAAAAATTATTTCCTTAACAACTAAACGAAATTCGACTTTATTTGAAAAAGAAAAAAAGCTTTATTTATTTATTCTTTTTGATTGATTTTAAGTTTTTTTTCAATTCTAAAGGTACTCTTAAAAATTAAAATCTAATTCCATTTTTAAAAATAATAAAAAATTAAAAATTTTTTCAATTATCCAAGTATTATTTTTATGACCACTATTTTTTAAGGTTAAATAAGATTTTTTTTTTAAATTTTATAGATGTTGAATGGTATATCAAAAATATTTGGAAATGCTTTTTTTTGAGCGAAAAATTCTTTTCTTTTGCTAAAAGCTTTAATAATTGATAGAATTTTAGAAAAATGGATTTAAGGAATATCAAACCTTCGGAAACAAAAACTATTAACGTTAAATTTAAATTAGAGCTTGATGTTCTAGTCATAATTAACTTAAAATTCAATTTTGTGACATCTTAAAAATAGCACATTTTGAAGTTTTTTCTAAGAAAAAAATACTTATGTAATAATTTTAAAAAACTACTATCTGAAAATCGGTTTAAAATGAAATAAGTTATTTTGAACTTAAGTTAACTACCGGTAGTACGTAAAAGAAAAGAAATTCTTTGCGTCAGTAAAGAATGTATTAATTTTTGAAATTGAATTTTAAAATTTCGATTATTTTAATAAAAATGGTGAAAATTAAGTTGCGATTTGGTCATTTGAGTTTAATATTTTTTACCTTAAATTTTCGAATTTTCCTTTAAAAATGACAGATTCAAATAGAAAAATTACAACATTATACTCTAGACAACTTGGTTTGCACCCATGCACTATAAAAAATAAAACCGAATAAAAAATTCTTAAAAGCGCCTAAAAATTGAGTTTTATAAAAATTTTTATAGACAAACTAGACACTTTTTTTGGTCGCTTATAAAATCAGTAATTGTTAAAGAAAAATGTGTCTAATTTAATAAAGGGCTAAAAACAATTGAAGTTCTTTCATCATTTAAATGCGAGGGGCGAGCTTTAAACATGTAAGGCCATGTTGAAAGCGGAGAAATGATTTTTATTAAGAGTTTTTACGTGTTTTGATTGAACGTTCGATTTTCAAATTTTTCTTTCGAAAGGTCAAGAATTTTTTAAACAGTATTTATCTTCTTGTCTTTAAATATAACAAAAACTGAAAAATATGAAAGTTTATTGATAAAAATTAACTGATTTAAATCAGTTTTTAGATGTTAGTAAATTTGTAGATTTTAATTGAGTATAAAAAAAAGTTAAAAATTTTAATTGAGTGTTTTTGAGAATATTTAGAAGATATTTACATGGTAATGTTTTTTTATAAATTTGGATTGCTTTTGTTTAAGAGATCTTTTTTTAAAGCAAAACCATTCCTTTTGTAAAATTCTATTCATGATCTAGGGAAAATTTTAGCATGTGAAATTTACAAAAAAATTAATCCAGATCATATTTGCTGATAATTTTTCAAAATCTCTAATTTTTTGAAAGTCTCCATTTAAAAATGGTACGCTTTTTCAAGGCTCTTTGAGTCTGAAAAATATATTCAATTAGTTCAAAATTTCAATTTTCGACAGACAATTGTAGAAATTTTATTAAGTAATTTAAGAAGATGGTTTTGAGCCTTTTAAGAAAAATTAAAAATTAGAATTTAACTCATTTCTCTTTTTCATTCAAATCTTAATTGATAAGTTTAATTTTCAAATTTTAAAAAAATTTTCTTTTTGTTCTATGAGGTTTCAGTTATTTTTGTTAACTTAAAGGTATTCAATGTTTATAGCAGAATAGAAACCTGACGAATTTTTAAATGAAATTTCTATTTGGATATTTAAATTAAAGTCAATGTTTTACTCAGCTTAAAATTAAAAACAAAAAAAATTCTTGTCAAAAACGAAAGCTTTCATGAGAAAAATTATTCAAGGCGTAATGTTTTTGAGTAAAAATGGATGAAAAGTATTTTCTTTTTTTATCCTTAAATCTACAAACTATTGTTGCTTGAATTCGTATTTTCTTTCCAATAAGATTTGTTAAATTTATTAAAGTAAGAAAAATTTTTTACGGAATATTTTAAAAGATTTCCTGATTAATAATCAAATAAGCTTGTTTAGTTGATGCGATTAAATTTCTATTTAAATTTGAACGCACCATAATTTGCCAAATTCATTTTTAAGTTAAATTGATTTGAAACGAAATAAATATTAAAATTTCGGTGTTCCTTAATTTTCAAGTTTGATTTATTTACCTAATTATTACTTAGAGCGATTTTTCCTCTTTTTTTTCAAATTTTCAAATCGAAAAATTTTTGTAAATTTCCTCCAAGAATTTTTTATTTTAACAATAAATATTTAGCAACTATTTTTCTCTTCTAATTTTTGTTTTGTTGCTTTTGTTTCCATTTGATAGGTAACGTTTTGTTATTTTTATTTTATTTTTTCATTCAATTATTTATATTTTAGACGAAAAAAGAAATCAAATAATTTTTTTTATAAAATTTTTTTACAATTATCAACCAAAATGGACCTAGAAGATGAAAATGAAGTAATGATTATTATCTGAAACAAATGCCTTTTAAATTACCAAAGCCTGACTCTTAATTCTTTATGAATTTTTTTTTAAAATATATACCTTTTTTAAACATTAACAGTTTGAAACAAAAAATGTTGTTTTAGTCGAAATATTTAAAATCTAATTACTGTTCCCGTACTCAATTCAGTTTCACTGGAATATGGGTACGGTTATGGCTTAAATTAAAGTCCAATGTAGTAGCACTCAAATGACCGAAAATTTTGCGACTCTAGACAAGATACCAACTTTAAAAAAAATTCAATTTTTATCAATTTTTACTTTTTATAAACAGCTGACACTAATTTTAGTTTGAGGACTGACTTTCCAGAATTTACAACTAGAATAGGTATTGATTAATATTTTAGACAAAATATTTGTTTGGGTAAAGTTCATCAAAACATAAATCTTAGTTAAAATTCTATTCTGATATAAATTTTCCAATATATTTTGGTCCAAAAGTTAACCATGGTTTAAAAAAGAATGGTTTTATTTTGAAAAATTTGATTAGCAATATCCAAAATTAACACTACTAAAGGTTCAGAAAAACTAAACTTTAAATGAAAAATGACTAAAAATAAGTTTTTATATTAAAATAACTCAAAATAAAATAGTTTTCTAAGCATTCTCGATAAATATTATCTTTCTATAAATTTTAACTTTTATTTAGAAAATTTTAAGAATCGTCTTTCAATAAAAATTAAAAATGCTAAAATTAATGACTTTAGACACTATATTTTATTGAATCAATCTTGAGTTTTAATCAATTAGATCTATACAAGTGGATGCTCCTAAATGGCATTTCATAAGTAACGAGTGTACAATAAAGGTTGTCGATTTTATGTTTTCTTTGATAATATATTTTCTGTAAATCCGAATGTAAATCTTTTGAAGTTTAATGCGTTTGTTCAAAAGACCTTTATGTTCACAAAAAAAGTAAAGAGTGACTACCCCCTTATTACCTTGACTCCTAATTTAAATGGTAAATGTCCTCCCATGTAATAAACTAAAAAAATAATTTTTATATATCGTGGAATAGCTAATAAAATGGGCTTTCATAAGCTGTATTAAGCGTTTTTTTTGATGTTTTGTTCACAAGTTATATCTAAAAATTATTATTAATATTTTGATAATATAGAATTTAAATTTTTGACTAAAATTAAATTGTTTAAGTAGGGTTGTTAAAAATCAAAAAAGTTGTGTTTTGAAGTTTCAAAATTTTTTTTTTGAAATAAAATATTTTTACTCATGTCTTATAAAATGAAAAATTTAAATTTATTTTCAAAAAAATTTTATGAAATGAAAAATGTAGGAGAAATATGAAATTTAAGGGTCTTCAAGTTCATAAAATTTTGATCAAAAAAATTAAAGTGATTTTGAGTTGTACAATCTCAAAACTTTCGATTTCATCCCAAAAAATTAGAAACCAAAAAAATAAACAGATAGTAAAATTCAAGAAAAAGTATAATTATAAAGAAATCTTGTCAGGATATTGGTCATATGACTAAAATCTGACTTAATTTAACAACTCGTAGGTTGTTAACATAAGCTTTTAACATGAAAATAATATAATAAAAAAAAAGGTTTTAAAAAAATGGGCATTTAAATTTTGGTTATAACATTAATTTTTTCAGAAACTTAATGTTCATGCTTAAGTTCAATTAATTTAATGCTTAAGTTTAAAAATTTTCAAGAAATCTTTGAATTAAAATTATTTATTAGATTTTAATTTTGATTTTTTTAAACTTAATAATTATAAGATCAAAAAAATCAGTTTGAGGATATTTTGTTCGATCAATTTTGAAAGAAGAAAAAATTTTTATTAAATTTTTTCAATCAAAAATTATATTTTTCAAAGTTTTGATTTTTGAAAAGTCAAAATTTCGAAAAACAGGATTTAAATTTCAAAATTTATGTTTAAGTTTTAAAAAATTTTTAAAACTAATAGGTTTTTTACAAAAAACGAAAGCCCATAATTTTAAGCACATAAACATAATATTTGGAACTATTACTAATCACCAGAGTTGGGATCAGTTACATGAAATTCAGTTATCAGTCAGTTTCAGTTAATCAGATTTTTTAATTTTCAGTTATCAGTCAGTATCGGTTATTTAGAAATCAGTTATCAGTCAGTTTCAGTTTTTTAGTAACTTTCAAAAATCAGTTAAATTCAGTTATTTAAAAAAAAAAAACGATACTATTATTTTACTAGAAATATTTTAAAAAAAATAAACGTTTAAAACATTAAATTTGACAAATTTTTATAGGTAAAATCACTACCTACAGTACAAATAAAAAATTAACTTGTACGCATTTTGTTCTTCAACTCTTCCTTTCCTCTTCCTCTGAAGAAAACAATCAATAAAAACGAATATTTTATAACGTATTTTTTTGAAACCTTTCCTTTCTCAGGAAAGGAATCAGGAAACGTTATAAAAAATACCAAAATTTTGTCAGTTAAAATCAGTAACTGGCAGTTTTTGGAAATCAGTAATCAGTCAGTTTCAGTTTAACTGATAACTGAAATTAACTGAAACTGATCAGTTAATCAGTTTCAGTTTCCCAACTCTGCTAATCACAAAAATAAACTTATCAAAAGAAAATCATATTTAAAATAGATGTTTTACAAAATGAGTATGAACAAAATATTTTTTTCGTTACGAGTTTTTTATAGCGAAAAACATATTCTGAGATAATGACCAAAATTTGGTTGAAATATTTTGTTGCTTTCAAAAAGCAAAAAAAGCCCAATTTTTCATTTTAAAAAGAAAAAGCTTAATTTCAAAGATTTTTAGACATAATACTGTAAACTATTTCTTATAAACTAATGTTTCACCTTAAACATTAATGATTACAAATACATTCACAAGAACTTTGTATAGCTATTTGTTAGAAAAAATAGTAATAATAAAAGATTTTTATAAAAATTTTAAAAGATGATTCTGAATGCTAAAAGCAAAGATTTTTATTTAAAGTATTTAGCTTTATAAATAAAAGGCTTATTTTTATTTTAAAAACTTTAACTTGTTAAAATAAAACTTTTTCTTTGATAAAAAAAAGGAGATATTTAATTTGTTGCCTACATTTAGAGAATTAAATGATGACGAAGAAGATGAAGGTGATGCCGAATTCAATGATGCTCAGCTTGCTAGTAATTTTATTCATACAATTATAAATACAATCCAATTAACTATAGAATGTCTTTTAAAATAATCAAGGCTTCAAGGATAGTTTTAATAAAATAGACAAAGCAAATACGGGAACAATCTTGATTAGTGAAATAGGATCTTTACTTAGAGCTGTAGGAATGAATCCATCACTAAAAACTATTAAAGAAATTACTGATTGGTTTGACATGAATGGTATTTGTTTTTAATTTATAAAAAAAAAACAAAATAATTTAATATAATGTGATTCTTAGAAATCGAGCGCATAAATTGTAATCAATTTATAAAATTGTTGAAAAAAACTTGGAAAGAAATTGACCCTACAGAATTAAGAAATGCTATTGAAGTATTTGATCCAATCGGAAATGGATACTTCACAATTGAGCAATTTAAGAATACACTTTTAAATTTGGGAGAGAGTTTAGAAGAGGATGATTTCAAAGAAATATTAAAAACTATTACCGTACAACCAGATGGTACAATAAATACCGAGGGTAAATTTAAAATTTTTATTTAAAATGGGATTCAAGATAATTTTTTTGTTATTTATTAAGATATTATCCAATTGTTGTCAACTGATTTTAGATGAAAAACATTTCAGTTTTTTTTATATTTAAGACTTGAATGAATGTTTATTAGTTTCAATTATTTGTTAATAACCTTTTTATATATTTTGAAAAATCACCCAATAAAAATAATTAAAAAAATGTTTTATTTCATTCATAAAATGATTTCTCAGAGAAAAAATTTTTTTTTTGCTTGTTAAAAATATGAGCTATATTTTGAGACTGCAAAAAATATAATGCTGAATTAGCCATAAATTTTTGGTATGGTACGAAAATTTAGAAAGAATGTATGGCTCGATATGGCTTTAATATCATCGAAACCATGCTATAACATTTTTTTATTTTTATTTTAGAACTATACCAAGATCCCGCCTTTATTCTAAGAGTAAAGCAAAACAGTGGTTTCGGAAAATCCACTTTTACTCAAAAAAAATTATAGAGTTAACTTAAAATAGAAAAAAAATTAAAACTTTGTTCTAATATAAAATTGGAATCAATTCTAATTGTAAAATTGATAAAAAAAAAGCGATTTCAACCGCTTTTTTCAATTTATTTTTGCTTTCATGAATGATCATTTGGTCGATGAACGTTCACATTAGGAATTAATGAATGACCGATATTGTAAAATAAGTTGGTAATATTTGCATCTTCCTTTAACTCGTCTATCGAATTATATTTATTGTTACTTAGTTAGTTGTTTCCATTTATTGATTAGGAGTAATTGAAAATTAAAGACAATTTCGAAAATAATTTATTAAAAAGTAAAAAAGTTGGTTCAGTAAGTTAAATAAGATAAAAGTAAAAAGTTAATATTTTACAACAGTGTTTTAGTTTAAAAGATTTGAGCTTTGTTTAGTCTAACAAGAACTTGAAAAATATAATCTAATTTATTTTTCAACTCCTTGAATTTAATAAATTCAATTTATTAAATTTTGATCATAAGATTTATATGAATCATTCGAATCACTTATCATTAGTCGACTTATAGAATTTAGCAGGTTAAAAGTAAAAATATCACCAGTTAAACATGATAAATCTAAAATTTGATGACCTTTGAGTATATCTTCAACCCTTTAGTTTAACAAAAATGGGTTAATAAAATTTTATATTTATTTTTTAATGAACTGTTACCATAATTTTGGAACAAAACCATGATTTAGTATTAAAGGTAAAATTTTCTTCCCACACTCTATTGCGAATTCGTATTCGATTCGGCAGTTTAAATCATGACACAAATCATTTGATAGAACTTTTAAAAATAAAAAAGAATTATTCAAAATTGTCTCAAGTTTTGATGAAGAAAAAATTGGTTTAATAAAGTTATATTTTCGAAAAAAATGACCAATCTTTTTTCTTTAATAAAATTTTTTCTAAATTGAAAAGCAGGATTTTTTTTGAATGCAACTTTTTTAACAAAAATTTTTAACATTTTAGGCACAAAAAACTAAAAAATTTTTTTTCATTAGACTGAACGAAACGTAAAATGCTGAAAACCAGCGAACGAGGTAAATCCGATTACTTAAAACACGAAATATTTAATCCCGCCAGATTTAGTGAATTAAAAAGATATAATTCTACAAAGATTTCAGACTTATAGTTGCTTCTTAGTATAACGAAAGCGTCGTTTCTGAAAAATAGTCTTTCGTTAAACAGCACAGATAATGAAAAAATGGCGAATTGTACCGTAACCGAACCGTACACCGTACTAAAATCGTACCGAACTTCATACTTAAAAATCAGTAAAAAAAGATTCGCGAACTTAATGAAAATAAAGTTTGGCCATTCAATTCCGGAAAAATTGGGTCATCCGAAAAACTGTTAAATTTTGTGAACCACATCTTTTAATCGAAAAATTTTAAAGTAATTTTTTTACTGAAAAACCTTTTAAAATTTAAAAAAATTTTTCTTAACTATTAACTATATTCTTTTTGATTACAAATTTTTTTTTTGGTCAAAAAATTTCCTTTAAAATTTTTTAATTAAAAAATGTGACCAGTTTTTGGTATGCTTTTTAACACGGTGTACGATTCGGTTCGGTACGGCTACGCCATTTTTTCATTAGCTCTGCTGTATCAAGACGTTATTTAATTTGTAACTTATTTTGAGTTTCGTTACAACATTTAGTTTTCCATATCAGGTTTCGTTATAGCAAGGATCTGACTATTACAGTAGATATAAATATCACTTCATGATCTAAATCTTATCATAGCTACTGCATATTATTTTTATTATTTAAGTACAAAAAACAAGGGCTCTTAAAGGATTTTTTTGGACCAAAATTTTCAATGAGTATTTTTTATTAGACCTTTCAAGACAAAAAAAAAATTATGGCAACTAATTATCCCAATTACTTTCCCACTTGTTTCTTGTTCCTACTTAATATTATAAAAAAATCTCACCTAATAAAACAACATCACTAGATAGAATAGATAAAAAGGTACTTTCTAACGAATAATCTTTAATATCTTTGAACCAAACCATAAATCCATTCTTTTTTAATTCTGTCTCAATTTCCAAACAAGTATCGTTATTTTTTGAATCATGAGAAATCATTATTTTACTTTTTAAATTCGGTTTCAAATCCAACTTTTTCAGTTTAGAAATTTTCTCTGTTTTTTCATGCACCCACAAAACAGCTTCACAATATCGTATCAAATTCTTATTGGGATATTGATATATAATTATTTGTTTGAGCATGCTTAGAATATTTGGATCGTCAATTTTAAAATTTTCAAAAAAACATAACCTTAATAGAATTCTAATAGCATACTCGGCTTCAAAATGATTACCATTCAAAATTATAGTCTTAATACTAGACGTTATATCATGTACCAAAAAAAAACTTTCATACGAACGATCACTCATTAAATAATAAAAAGTATCTAATAATTCTATTATATTTAAATACAAGTGTCGATTTGATATGTAGCTTAAGGGCGATTTTCTTGACGAATCAAAATATATTGGAAACGATTTTTCTTTTGATGCCATTACACTAGAAATTTGATTGACTTCTTCCATTAGGCGTTTAATAAACGATTGATTAAAAATATCAGTTAAACCTTGTTTATAAATGAACATAAATGAGGGTGTTAGGAATTCTCCATAATTTTTAGCCAACTTTATTGTCTTATAACATATTTTTAATATTTTATTTCGGTTAGCTTCAACTGTTCTATTAACATTTATGAGAAATTCCACTGAATTTCGAATAAAATTTGAAATGTCTTTATCCCTGTCGGCTTCTCTATTAATTATATTGAAACAATTCGACAAAACTTCTTTATCCGATAACATTTCTAATACTATATTTTGTTCATTTTTGACGAATAAGACTCTAAAAATTTTTGAGTAGTAAGTCAAGTATGACAATGTTTGTGTTAAGGCCATAAAAAGTTTAGCCTTTTTTCTACAAATTTTGTAATTTTTTTCATTATTAAACAAGCTATTCGAGTATTTATTTGTATTTAATTCATGAAAATATCGTTTGGTACCGTCTTTGAGCAAATATAAAAGTATGTGCAAATTACTTGCATTTTGCGGGAACTCAAATTCTATTATTAAATTGTCATTAGCTAATGTATCAGGTGTTAGAGATTTAAAAAAATTGGTAGCTCTTGTTAAATATTTTTCATTTGTTATTAAATGTTGTAAATTATTATGGTAGATTATTTTGTCTAGTTGAAGTCTCAATTCTAGTTCAACACCAATTTGGTCATCTTTAAATTTCAATTTATCAGTAATTCGAGATGTAATGGAATTGAAATGGGTATTTTCAATTATTTTTGAACCATTTAGGGTCTTAGAACATTTATCTTCTATTTGTTTAGTATAATTTAAGCCTTTAACTATTTTTGAGACTGTTTTCATATTTAAAAAAAAAACTTTAAAAAACAAATAAAATTTTTTTTTTCAAAATTTTTATTTTGAAAACAAAAAAATTACTTAAAAAGTTTTTCGAATTCAGAAGTAAAATGAATTACTGAATAAAGATCGATTTGATTATTTTTGCTAATAGACAAGTTGAAATATTCGGGAGAAGTTTTATATGTTTTGTGAAGTTGAAATAACAATTCACCATTAAACATGTAAAGTGTTGATGCAATTTCTGGATGTATTTGCTTTTCTTTTAACCATTTTTTAATATCCTTCCAAAATAAAAAAATTTGATTACCAAAAATTATCAAGAAATCTTTAGCTCAATTAAAAAATATAAAAAAAATAATTTTACACCCTGTTGATTTTCAGGTAATTTTTTGTTTTATTCATTTCAAATCAAATATTTTCTGATTAAAATTTGTTTAATATTGAAGAATTTTTCTTTGGAAAAATCAAAATTTTAGAAGCGCATTTATCTAATAATCGATGATGCTTTTGCTTTCGAACTCGAAAATTTATCTCGCTTGAAAGATTGCTGAAAGAAGGGCGCTTAATCTTCAAGCAGCTGACCTAGCGGTCATCATTGAAATCTTAACCTTACCTTAATTAAATTTTTTTTAATTGTACCAAGATTTTATCAAAAGTCTGATTGACTAGGTGGAAGAAAATCGAGCGGAATCTTCCCATCACTTATAAAATCAAACGAAATAATCTTATGGATAGAGGACCCCTGAAAAAACAACACCCACCAACTTTTTTAAAAACAAAACCTAGGTGTTTTTCATTGATCTTAATTTTTTTTATCAAAAACTAACATTCATATAAGATCGAATAGATCTAGAGCTATTTGTTTAATTTTTTGGAAGTCTTTTTCATGCAGTTTTTTAATATTTTGTAAAACTCAACAAAGACACCCCCCACAACATTCCCTTATTTTCACCTAGACACTCACATAGAAAACCATATATTCTGATAGATCTCGACGAGTTCTCTTCAAAAATCATATTTGTTTTTTCATAGCATATACGGTTTTTGAGAAAAAAATAGACTTAAAATGAATGCGTACAATGAAGTCTTATAATGTAGGAAATTGAACAATGTTTTTTTACGGAATTTTTAAGAAATCTTTCTCAAAAAAAAGGCAACAAAAATTAATAAAAAAAATTATTCAACCCAATTTTACTAAAAAATTCTGAAATGAAAATCTTGAATAAAATTAATTTATTACCGTATTTCCTCAAATAAACGTAATCACAAATAGAAGAAAGTTACTACTATTTGAGTTAAAAATTTCATTTTATTTGAGACATTTTTAGTTATTTTTACTATCTTCAATAAAAGAAAATTAATTGAAAAATGCTAGCTACATATATTCTGAGATAACGAAATTTTCTGTTTCGAATAAAAGAAAAAAAACTGAAAAATTTCTTTTATTTGAGACACTTTAATTAAAGTTTTTTTGACCAAAGTCCTTTAAACATTAATTTTCTTGCTAAAAACCTTTTTTTTGAGAAAGATTTCTTAAAAATTCCGTAAAAAAAACATTGTTAAATTTCCCACATTGGGGGTGTTGTTTTTTCAGGGGCCCTGGATAGGCTTACCGTCATCTCCAATTAAAAGAATTCTTTTAAAAATAGATCAAGAACGCTTTCAGAGAGCACATGAAGCAAGAATATTTTCTGAAAATGGTAAAAAATCGGGATCATGAAGTTCTTGTTTGAAGCGGCATGGAAATAGAGATGAACAAAAGAAAAAAATGCTTAAAAAAGTTTGTTTATCATTTTGAATTAATCTATTTTTTTAGTTGTTTCCAAAACTGCGAGGAAAGTTTTTCTTTAATTTCTATAAACAAATACCTCTCTTCAGTCACCTGGGGTTATCCAGGCTCTTCACATCTAACCCCGTCGGGTTACACCAAAAAAAATATAGTAAAGTGCACCAAATCATAAACCTTAGTTAGAATTTGGCTGTTTTTGAGCCTTAATAACTCATGTCTACTCCGATAAAAATATTCCGAAAATATTTTGAATTATAGAGTTAACCATGCTTTATAAAAATTGGTTTTGATTTTGAACAATTTGTTTCATGATAACCAAAATAAAGGCTACTAAAGTTTCAGAAAAACTAAATTTTCAACGAAAAATGACTAAATATAAGGTTTTTTACAAAAATACTTCAAAATAAAATAGTTTTCTAAAAAATCGAAACCATCTTCGCTAGATATTATCATTATATATTTAAATTTTAAGATACTAATATTAATGCATTTTGGCAAAAACGTTCAAGGTCAAGTTTTTTAGGTTATTATATTCAATTTGGCAAAATTTCGAATGTGTCGAATCATATTAGGCCATATTTTTTAATATCCTGACCTTGACACTACCTTGAATTTTTTTTTTACAAATTACTTATAAAAGAACTAGAGAAAATAAAGATATTTTCAGATAAAAGATTGTATTTGTTTTAAAAATGCAAAAACCAATCAACTCCCTTAATTTTTTTCCAATCAAGCTGATTTTTTTTATAAATATAAGACTTTAATACAAATAAAATCAGGCAGCCTTTTTTCTTCATCATCAAGTCATCTAGTTCAAAAATTTTAACCAAAAACTGATATTTAAATGAGTTTATGGGCCCTAAGGTACCGAGATAAAATTGTTCAAAATAAGCCTTTACTTATTTGTTTTTTGTATGCACAAGACCACTCTCTTCGGTTCAATAAAATGTTATGCCGGTGTTTATGATTTGCTGCACCTTATAATGCAATGCTTGTCTATACAAGGTATAACAGTACTATAATAAAATAGAAGAGTATTTACATTTATAGATTTTTTTCTAAAACTCTCGATCAATTCATAAAATACAGAGAAATTAGTATGAGTATAAATTCTATTTTATTTTAAGCTTTTTACAGGATCGATCAAAAAAATCTTGATTGAAATGCATTTTTCTCATGACGTCAGTGTATTTTTTTCATCCAGAAAAAAATTAATTTGTCATGACGCTAGTTGCGATCTTGTAACGTTAATTGACTTCATGTTATGCATTTGTTCTACGTTAAAACAAAAATAGTTTTTATCAAAATAATAACTAATTTCCAAATTTTTTGAAAAGTATATAAACTATAATTTTTTTAGCTTTTATACTCTTCAGAAATCGCCAAATTTCCGGCCCAAAGAATCAGTAAATATAAATAAAATTTCAATTTACTTGATTTGTCCATTTTTCTATTTTCTCCTTTGAGGAATCAGTCATAGTTAAATTTTGACCAGTTTCTTTTTGAAGATCGTTCATAGGCTCCAAGACTGTTTTAATTTCTGTTTTTAGTTTTCTTAAACAATCTTCAAAATTGTATTTTGAAAAATTAATGTAAATTTTAGTTCCGAGTATTATACCCAACCTAAAAATACAAATAGATTTGTCTTTTTTTGATTAAGAAATTTTTTTTTAAGTTACCAGCCATCCGGAATATAATTCGGCTGCATTATTAACGGTATAATAGGCTTTCTTAAATTAAAAGAATACTCAGCTTCAGCTCTACAGTTCGGACTTTGCTAATTAAAAATAAAAAGAGTAAAAAATCTTGAAATTAAACGCAAAAGTTTCATGGATAATTCGAACCTTATATTTTTCTGTCATACAAATAAGAACGCATTTTGAATTTTCAATCGCTTTTGCCATTGATTCCAAACTTGATCCTCGAATATCTTGTACATCTATCCAAACCTTATGACCATCTCTTTCAAGTTCCTCTTTTATTTTAAGACAAATATCACGATTTTCTCTATTATAACTTATCATAATATGCTCTTGTTTTTCTTCACTCGAAATGGCATTTCTTAAATCGGGAGTGTATACTCTTTTGAAATCATCCTGATCGCCTGTACTCAAATTCGATTTTTTCTTTTGTTTCTTTTTTGGCTCATCATTAAATAATAATAATTTACTCAACCAAAAAATTCCAACAATATTTTCTTTTAAAAAATCGTCATGAGTCTTATTTATATCTTCTAAACATTTAACAAGCTCTTTATCTTCATTCATTTTCTTACAAACATTATGATCAAAACACAATTGCCAGAGTAATTTAGTTGCATTATGCTTTTCATAATCATTGCCATACAAGACTACAGTCTTTAAACGACTTTTTAAATCGTACTCTTGATAAATTTTATATTTTAATTTGTCATTTACAGCTATATGATTTATCGCTTCTAATAACTCAATTAAATTAAGCTCTAAATTTTTGAATTTAACAATTGAAATTTTAATTTTAAAACCAGGTTTTATTTCTAATAGTTTTCTAGTTTCGTTTCCTTTGGCCATTTCATCCGTAATCACTGTTATAAAGTCAATTATTTTAATTATAATTAAAATAATTTCGTTCGACATTGAATTCAACTCTTTTTCGTTTATTATATTCGTTATGGTTAAGTTACTTAAAATAAGAATATTTGGATATTCCGAAACCATTTGGGAAAATTTAATTAAGTGACTAGTGGCTTCAAGTTTGTCCCAATCATTTTTATTCTCATCGCATATTTTACTCAAGTTTTTAAGACATTGTACTAAGGTTTGTATGAAATTAGCACCCACTTTCAATTCGTTTTTAGGCTCTGATTTAAAATTTAAGCAATTACGTATGAAATTATCGTCAGTTAAATATTTAAGTAAATATTTAGTTCCATTTTTTTCGTGGAATTTAATGCAAAAAAAATTGGATTTTTGTGTTAAATATGCTATGACTTCAATCGAATAAAATAAAAAATAAATTTTAATTTTTGACTGTTTGTCGCTTTGATTATCACTGTCATTTAGACATTTATTTTTATTTATAAACTCTTTTGAGTTCAGGGCGCATTCTTTTAATACATTAGAAAAAAAAGAGTATATTTTGTAATTTTCGATTAGAGCTGGGTCGTTTAATATATCATTAAACTTATCGGATTTGCTCAATTTGTTCAAATATAAAAATATTTTAAGACTTGTTTTATCATTGATTAAATTATTTTTCAATTTTTTAAGATATTTAAAAGATTCTTCCAATTTTTGCCGATTATCTTCCAAATTGTTCAATAATTCAACTTCTTCTAAAATATCCATATTCAATTTTTTAAAAAAATTTTTTCAAAATTTTTTTTATTTTTTTGTGAGAGAATATTAAGATATTATATAATAAGAGTTACTTTTGTGTATCTATGGTTATAGGATAAAAATAAAACGTAAGGTATTTTTTTATTTTATTTGATAATTTTAAAAATAACAATTTTTTTTTGTTAAAAAATTTTTTTAATACTAAGATTAGAATTATAGAAAAATAATCTTAAAATTATTATCGGTATCATAGTGGCAGCTAAATGAAATCCTGAATTGATCAATAAGTTGTTAAATGATCTCTTTTCGAAATCGACATGAGGCAATTCTAAAAGAGCATGAATTATCACAATTATCAATGACATTATTAATATTTCTTTGTAAGTTATTGGAGCATAAATGTTACTTAAAATTATTAAAAATATAAAGTTTTTTTTTGTATAAACAATTCGAAAAAAATAAAATTTAAAAGTGGTTTTATATTTTAAAAATCTATAATTTTTATACAATAATTCGCCTAGCATTCTAAAAATTGATTCCATTTAGTCAATGTTCTTTTAAGTTTTTTCTGAAGTTTTTATTTATTTTCACAGCTTAAGCAAACTAGCAAAATTATTTATGTGCCAGATTTAGGGTTTCAATTTAATTATTTTTACTTTTTTTATGTTTTTAATTTTGTGCTTGATATAAAAAAAATAAGAGTTTTGGAGAAGTGATGGTTATTTGAATTAAAAAATTTCAATGCCTTAACTTATGAGACAAATAAAATTAATGATAATTTTTAGATATTTTTTGATGCCTTGTTTTATTTTGAGTTGACCTAGGTTTTCACACCAAGGATAGTCTAAATAAAATTATAAAAATCTAAAAGTTATATTCATAATAAAATTTCATATAATTTTAAAGACCATCCTCGCAGATATTGTGTATTTATCTAAAACCATGAATTGTTATCTAATTTTTTTATTTAATACATCCGTTGTACCGGGAAGAAACCTAGCCAAAAATGTTTTTTTTTCCAAAAATTTTCGAAAAATTTTCCTAGTTTTTTATGAAAAAAAATACTATCTTTTTAAAAGAACAAAGTATGAATTAGCTTTCATGAGAAGATCTTTGAATTATCATTTAACATAATTTAGACATTTAGATTTGAAATATAGATTAATGATTCATTTTTATAAATTATGTTATCATTTTTTAAATAACATGTCCTTGAACTTATAAAACGTGTCGCTAAAGCTAGGTATTAGGATTTAACGATATGTAATTAACCTTTTGACACAAAATTTCTAAAGCAACTTCAAAAACATGTCGTTAAAATCAATCAAATACTTAATTTTAACCATTCTTTCCTTTGTATAGGGTTTCTTTGTGATAGGCTAATCCAAGCCAACTTTATTAACTAACCTGAATTTTGTACCATTACTAATTATTAGCCAAAGACGTCATGTGTAATGTTTTTTAAAATTTGAACAAGAAAAAAGTTTGCCTCTTAAAATTAAAAGCTCTTTTTAAAGACTTACTTTATCAAAAATATGATGATGAAATTATAACTAAAATAATAAAATATTATTCTCATGATTAACTTTTCTCTATCTTCATTTTTATCCAAACGATCTAAATCTTTTCGGTCTTCATATGTAAATCTTTTTTTAAATTTTAAAAAAAAATTACTAAAAATTTTTAAAAGGGTTTAATTTTTTATACTTTAGCCAAACTTGTCCAAAAGCATAATCAGAGTACCAGAATGATCCAATTATACAATCAAGTACAGTATTCAATATTAAGGCCAATGTTAATAATAGAAAACTCATTTTTTGGTAAAAACAAATCTAATTTTTTAAAATTTTTATATTTTATTATTTTTTAAATTTTAAATAATAATTTTTAGTTTCCAATAGTTTTAAAGAGCGAAAAATATTCTTAGATTTCTTAAAAAAACTATTTAGAAACTTGAATAGAAAACTACTTTTATCGTCTAAATTAAAACCCTTTGTTTACTCAATTGAAGTTCTTGTATTCAGAATATTTTTTATGCGTTGAATAATTCGGAAAGTCTCATGCCAATTTAATAAAAAAAACAAAAATTGTAGAATACTCGATTAAAAACAAACATTATTCTTTTGAATTAATTTTTTTAAGCTTTAAAAATCAGATAATATATTTTGTTAAAAAAGACAAACGATAAAGGTGATATTAGTAATACTGTAAAACCTTGTTTATAGACTCGAGGCTCTACTATTTTTAGATGATTTACCACCCCTATTAAACTCGGGTATAACCCCATACAGTCCAACCTCGTTAATCCGGCTGGATTGGTAAAGTGTTTTTATGCCGGTTTATCAAAATTGCATAAAAACACTTTACCAATTCATACCAATCCTATGAATTATCGAGTTAAAACAACATTTTGCCAAATGGAAATGGAAATTAGAAATCATGCCGAAAAAACGAGGTTTCCGGATTAACGAGGTTCGACTGTATTTTTTCCAACTAAAATTCAAAATAGCCACGGATTAAAATTAAAAATAAAATAAATCTAAAATTGTACTTAAAATTTTTTTTTTAAATTTTTCCATTCTCACGGTATTTATTTTTCATATACCCGTATGAGGCATTAAAAAACGTGAATACTTGCACATTAGGCTCTATTACATTTTTTTAGAAAAAAAATCGATTAAATTTTGGACAACCCCATCCCATTTTTAAATTCATTTAAGTTATTTACTACCTTCTCCCCAGTTACTTCGCATATAGCCTTAATCATTTTTTAGATAAAATATGTTATTTTATTCATAGGGACATTTTATTACATGGCCCAAGTAATTTAAAAAATCAATTATTTTTCTTTAGAGTGACATAACGCTTTAAATGATAAATTTTTTTTTTTAAATTAAATTTTTGAAAAAAAATTGCTCCGTTCGGCTACAATTGAAAAAATAAAAATTTAGTCAGTTTTCTATTTATTAAAAATCTAGCGAACCGTTAGAGATATGAAAAAAAAAGTAATCGAAATTCAGAATCCTCGCATAAAATTACATCAGGAAACGAAAAAGAAAGAGAAATTATCCCAGGTCACATATTCATTGATCGACACCAATAAAAGTTCACGTACGGTTAGGCGTTTTCTTTAATTATAATTAAATTTCCTACCGAATTTTGGACTTGGAAAAAAGAGCTTTCGATTAGGACAATAGTGGTCATTCACGAATTTCAAAAATGAACGCTCATGAACATTCATGAACGTTCATGAAAAAGAAAAAGCCTTTTATGAACGCTTTGCAGAGTGATTTTTACGGTCCAAAAAAAACAAAAAATCAAAAAACTTTAACATGGCGAAACCTATCGATAGAAAATCTTGCCGTATTATAGAAAATTGAAATCTTTTCGATTATATACATTTTTAATCGAACAGCAGCCCTAGTTTACATAAAAATTTTGAAAATTAAAAAGTAGAGCTAATAAATGTTTGGCCAATAAAAATCTTAATTTTAATGTTTCGTTTTTTGCATTGAACTGGTCAAATCGATTATATAAAAGCTTGTAAAACCGAATAAAATTTTTATTTAAAATAACAACTTAGCTTTTAAAAGAAAAGAAGTTTTTAGAAGTTTTAACTCTTGATTGATAGAAAAACTTTCTGAAAACAAAAATAGAGATAAATGTTGATATGAAATTAATCACGAAAAAAACCATAATTTGAACAATTGATTTTTCCTCAGCCTCAAGATAGACTGCTTCGAAAATTAGATGAAATGCAGCAATTATAAATGACATAAACATCATTTGAACAAGTCCATTTGGAACAAAAAAGTTGCTTTTAATTTTAAAAAATAATTCAATACTAAAATTTAGAAGCTTTTATTTCTTGATTAAAATTACTTGATTATGAGCATAATGAGTATGTTTAATCCCAAATAGCTAAAAAGAGGAGCACCAAAAAGAACATATTTATTTGATCGATCATAAATGGCTTTCAAATCAGCACTTAAAAAAAAAATTAATTAAATCTGGAGTAAATTTAAAACAAAGTTGAATTACTCTTCTAGAAATCTTTGCACGAGCACATAAAATATAAAGCTGATTGCGTAATTTAAGGCTGAATTTAATATTAGTGCAATTGAATGTCCTAGAATACTGTTCATTTTTTTTGGTTCAGAAATCAATTGATTTTTAGTTATAAATTTTAACTTAGTAAAAAAAATTTAAATTATAAAATGATTTGAAAATTAAAAAAATTTAGTGATATATAAATTTTTAAAATCTTCAAAATCAAAAATAAATTTTCTAGACTACCAAAATAAGAAATATCAATGGAAACTTTAAATAAAAATTCAAATTAAATTTTAATAATAATAGTTTCGAAATTCAACACAAATACCATGGAATTTTATTTGTTTAAATATAACTTGTAAATCCATTGATCTTTTATAGTTTTTAAAAATTTTCTCGTAAAAATTGATTTCATAGGTTTTTGTCTTGATTTTACTCATTAAGTATATTTTTAAAATAAGTTTGAAAGTTCTAAAACGTTCCTTAAATCGCTCTTAAGCAATTTTTAGACAAAAAAGACATCTCCTAAAAATGGTTCTTGAACATTTTTGAAAAATCTGAATTTTTCTTAAACATGCTTTCAACTTGTTTCAGAAGTATACTGAGAAAGATTAAAGAAATAAATTGGGTACAGCATAGCCAGGGACGACCAAAAGTTGCGATTTTTGAACTTTTAGCTAATTTTTCTCTGGACAGGTAGGCCAAATCTAAAACTTAAAGATATTCATTAGCCCCAAAACCCCTCTAAGAATTAGAACTAAACCCATAAAATTTTTTTTTGACTTAAGCATCCAGGTATTCAGGTAACTCGATCGCAACTTTTGGTCGTCCCTGAGCACAGTACTCAAAGTTGACTGGTAATTATGGAGTTTCCAGAAAAAATTTTCACTTTTATCAAAAGTAAAAAGCCGTGATATACTGAGTTGTAGAGACAATTTAAAAATCTATATTAATTGTAATCTGTATTTCTGCATTCACAGACAGGCAACATAGCAAAATATCAAAGTATATATATATATATATATAAATATAAAATCTATAAAACTTTGTTTTTTTTTTTAAAGAGTATATCTAAAATAATTTTTCGATATTCAAGAAAATTTTGAAATTTATTTTATTTCTACAAAAATTGCTAATAAAATTTTTTTAATTAATTGAGATCATTTTTAAAGAAATTTTTTTCAAGTTATTTTTTTTTATAAACAAACAATGGCAGACGATGAAAATTTAAGTCCTGAACAAACTGAAAAACTTGTCCAATTCCAAGTAATTCAAAATTTATATGCTGAATAACTTTAAAATATTTATTGAAATTATTTCTTAAGGAAATTACACATATTGACTCAATAGAAGAATGTAAACAACTTTTAGAGGCTTTTCAATGGAACGTTGAAGTAAATTTACTACGTTTCTTGATCAAAATTATTTGAAATAGTTAAATTTTTTAGTGTAGCTTGCTGTTCAAAATACTTTTGAAAATCATCCACAAGAGACAACTACTTCTCAACCACGACCTCAAAGTCGAACAGAAATTCCTAATATAAATATAGATACTCAAGCGACGAGTTTTCCACGTCGTGAACAAGCAGTTGCTCCACGTGGTATTGTCGAATGGGCTGTTAGTTTAATTCAATTGCCATTTCGCTTCATATTTCGAACTCTACTTGATTTAATATCTTTTTTTATGTCTTTTCTAGAAGACAATTCGATACCTGATAATTATGATCCATTAGAAAATGTAAATGAATTTACTAATAATTACAATGAAAAATTCGGTACTAATCATCCCGAATTTTTCGCAGGATCATATAATCAAGCACTTGAATTAGCTAAACAAGAACTTAGATTTCTTGTTGTTTATATTCATCAAAATGATAATACAAAATGTCTAAAATTCGCCAAGTAAGTTTAAAAAAAATTGAAAATAAAAAGTTTGAATTTTTATTTTTTTTTTTCAAGTGAGACTCTTTCGAATCAAGATTTGATTGATTATTTCCGAAATAAAAATTTGATATTTTGGGCTTGTTCAAAAAATTTACCTGAAGGTCGTAAAGCCTTTAAATCTCTAAAAGCTAGCCGTTGTCCAAGTTTAGCTGTACTTGTTCCTAAACGATCTAAAATGACGATTGTTCGTAAAGTAGAAGTTCCTAAACCTGCTAGTGATTTACTTAATGAATTGAGACAATCGATCACTACTGAGGAGCCTGAGCTCATTGTTAGTAGACACGAGAGAGAAGAACGAAATCAAACTCAACAAATAAGACAAGAACAAGATCAAGCATTTTTGGAATCGCTGAGAATTGATAGGGAAAAGGCTAAAAAAAAACAAGATGAAGAGGAAGCTGCACGAAAAGCTGAAGAACTTGAAAGATTAAAACAAGAAGAAGAAAATGCAAATCAAAATGTAATTCTAGTATTTTTTATTATTCTAAATTCTATAAAGCAATTTTATGTTTTAAATCCAGACAATTTAATTTTAGAACCCTATTATTAAGTTGTTTGTTACCCTGCTTGAGAAATAGCTAATTTTTTTTTTCGAGAAACCATCTTATGGAGTACGATAAATTATAAATATTTATTAAATTTAAAAAAATTTGTTTCTTGTAACAGAAAAATTAAAATAAAATTTTCAATTACATTTCCGAAATCTGTCATAAATAGTATTTTGATTCTTTCAACCGTGGGAAAATAACAACACCAGAAAAAATACTGTTTTAATATAGTTTTCCATTAGCATTATTTACGGTCTTTAAACAGAGCTTTTTCAACGTTATTGTGAGAAAATATTTAATTTTTTTTTTAAATTAATCTTTTTCAACGAATTTTAAACCTTTTTTTTTTTAACGCTGGAAAACGCTGTGAAATTTTTAAGCGTTTTTTCTGTGTATATTTTTTTCGGGGTGTTACCTGACGGGTCGTAAAATACCGTAAATTTACGATTTTTTACTTCGTTAATTATGGTAAATTTGTAAAATATCGAAATTTTACGTAAAAAATAGTAAAATTGTAAAAAAAAAAAACAAAATTTCGATTTTCAATTTTATGAATTAGATATGAAGATGAGAAAAATTTTCTAAACAAAATTTTACTCTTTTTAACGATATTTTACGTAATTTTCTGTAAATTTTAGTAAAATTTCATCAAAAATACTAAAAATCTGTAAATTATTGTAAAATTTATTGCGATAGAGGTAAAGCTTGGTCAAAAACCTAATAATAATTAATATCTAAAAATATTAATAAAAATATAATTAATTCTAAAATAGCGTAAATCGTGAATTTACAGTATTTTACGTAAAAAATCGAAAATTTACGATTTACGCTATTTTAGAAATTAATTATATTTTTATTAATAATAATTTTAGATATTAATTATTATAAGGTTTTTGTAAAATTTGGTAAATTCTAATGATCGAATCAACACTGTAAATTTGACTCAATTTAGGTCTATCTTCAATTGGGTTGTCCAATTTAATATTATTCGCCATCCTTTAAGTTTCTATGATATTAATTAGCTTGCTATAACCTACCAAAAGCCTGTTTAGCAAATCACTTACAAAAATAATAATTCGTACATATATAATAGTTTTTTTTAAGACTGGTTCGGAGACCAGAATTTTTTTATTTGATTAAGTGATTTATGATTTTTATTTTTAAAAGAGAAAACTTGAGAGAAAAGCAGAACTTAGACGTCTATTTGCTGAAACTCTAGAACCAGATGCATCAAATCAACATTCTATTAAACTTGGCTTCAAGTTTCCAAGTGGAACTAGATTAAGTCGAATATTTTTGAAGACAGATTCAGTATGTGAATTGTACAAATTTGTATTTAGCAATGAAGAGTGTCCATTGAATTTTGAAATGCGAACTTTTCATCCAAATATTGAAATCAAATGTAATGAAGAAACAACAATATCAATTCAAGAGTTTGGTATAGATAAACCCATGCTGATATATGTGAATGATCTTGATGCTTAATTTTTAATTTTTTAAATTTCTCCAATTATTTTATAGTATGATAAATATAAAATGTTTTCGTTTCTTATTAATTCAAGAAAATTACCGTTTAATAAAAATGAAATTTATAAAAACTAAGTTGAAATTTTTTATTTAAATTGTTTTTTTTTTGTTGTATTTATTATGTAATTTGTTGGTTTGGTAAAAAATTTTCAATTAAAAAGCTTTTTTTGGACCAAAATTTAACTTAATTAATTAGTTGAAAAGTTCATTTATTATCATATTAGGTTATTTGAAATAAAATGATTTTTAAAAGATTTAATTATTTTTTCGTTTGTTAGATACTTTGTTTTGGGAGTTTCAAAACGACAATTAATAGTAGACTTAAGGGTTTATTTAATTATAAAGTTTTAGTTTATCTTGACAAATCAAAAGTTGGTCCTGCTCTTCTCTTATTAATTTTTATAAATGACCTCCCAATATGTATTTTAGAGATCTTTATTGAGCTTTTTGGAGATGACCTTAGCAAAACGACCTTAGCAAAATCCTGGGAATAGTTTGAAGAGATTTTAAAAGATTCCGAGAAAATAATCGAGGATTTAGATGAATGATGTTATATCAATAAGGTCGATATTACAGTGATGGTGATTAATTTATAACAATCGCCATCTAAAAGCTTTTAAAGTTTTTGTTAGATAACGTTAAATGGCGATTGTTACAAGTTAATCACCATCACTATAACTAGAACAAAACATTTCTGAATTTTACAAAAAAAATTGAGATGCCTAAAAAAATCAAATTAAGGGCGCTAAAATTGATTTGTTTAGTGAGTTAACAAAATTAAATCTTATGAAATTAGTTTCAGAGATCTTATTGTAAATAAAAAACTATTATTAACTTTGAATGATGTGTTTTGGAAAATGACGCCATTTGATTTTTGGACCTACGTCATATGACGTCATTTTTTAATTTCAAAACCAACGTCTTTTGAGGTAATCTGATGTCATTTATTGGGATTTTATATTTTTTTTATTATGACGTCATATGATGGGCTCTAACAAAACCTTGTAGTTTGAATTATAAAAATCCTTATTTCATTCAATTTTCAACCAAATTAAGCCATAATTTAAATCTGTAAATAAAAGAAAAAGTACCATACTAAAATACTTTTTGAAAATATTTTCAAATTTCGAAAATTTTATACATTTTTCGCTCCAGCTCATCAAAATATAAAAGATTTTTTAACTCCATGGCCCATTATCCTTTAAATCAAAAATTTTAATTATACAGAAATTTTTTATACTTTATCACCATTTCGAAGAATTTAATCAAATGTTTTATTCTTATTCGTTTTAAAAGGATAATTTTGTAATTTTTTTTATAAATTTTGTAAATCTTTGTGAATCCTTAAGAAATTACAATTTGCGGTTGGCTATTAGTGGGCAGTTTGTTGGAATTGCTTTTAAATTAAAAAAAAAACAACTTATATTATTATTTACTTTTTTTTAATTTTGGTAAATCACAAATTAATACCAAAGGAAATTAATACTGCCACTTTAATACCACTGAAATAAATACAATCAGAAATCTTAATTTAAGCTCTCTTTTCAAAATATGTAAGAAAAAATAGTTTCTACTTTAAATAACCAAAAAATGATGATAAGAATTGATTTTTACAACAAATAAGAGTTGAGAAGAAACTTGACAGCTATATTTTAAAAAGACAATTTTTAAATTGGATAAACTTTAAACAAATTCTACTACTTTATTTAACAAAATACTAATCAATTTTACATATTAAAAGAAAATTTCCATTTAAATTAAATATTTTTAGTGAATAGATAGAGAATATTCCTAAAATAAAAATTACTTAAACAGTCTAAGGACTCTTGAGGAAAAAAGATTTTTAACGATTCTTTGACGCATTAATTTAAATAAATCAATTTTAATTACAATTAAATTAAATTATGTCATTGTTAATCAGAACATTAGGCGTGATCATACAATCATATGTTTTATTTTTATTTTTTTTTTTATTTTATTTTTAAAAAAATTCAAAATTTTTTGGTTTTAAATAATTTAAAAGTAATTTATTTTTTAAAAATTTTTCAAATTTATCATCTCGGATATTTATAGAAAAAAATAAATCAATAAATGAATATATTCTATTTACTTTCTACCAATAAAAAAGCATCAATAAAAATTTTGAAAGTTTTATTTTTTTTAAGCTAAGTTGTCGGTTGTTTATTCAATTAATTTGGGTGCAAATAAAAGCCTCAAGTAAACACAAAATGAAATCTCAAAATAAATACACTCGATCTTAATTTTAAAGCAATAAATATCAAATTTGTCAAAAAGTTTTTTTTGTAAATGTTTATATCAGAATGATGCTTTTTTAGGATTAATTACTCGAGCTTATATATTGGTCCTCTTTTTGGTTGTTAGAAGACTAAAAAAAATTTTTTATTTTTAAAGTAATATATTGATGTAATGACTTATGCTCCTAATTTTTTTTCTTTGGAAATGTATTGTTGATTGAAACAAGTAAGATAGAAAAAATAGGATATTTTGTGAAGAAAAAAATTTAAAAAAAGTTAAAAAAAAAAACAGGTTTTTTAATTCTTGTAAACAAAACTAAAATCATTGTTTGAATTTTTTGAATGATAATCGAAACAAAATTAGTCAAGTTTCTGTTTAAGTGACATGGAACGAGGAAACAAATTGTTTTTTGAACATATCTCTTGAGCGATGTCTTTTACAGTTAGAATGGCTTATGATTCGATATGAAATATAACTATAATTGATTTTTTTGAAATTAGTCTTTTGAGAATTTTTTATACTAAACAAGCAGAGATGAAGAATTTAAAGTTAATTTTTTAGTAGAATTTAGTACAACCAAATTATTCTGAGTGCATCAGAAATGAAATTTTTTTTTCTAAAAATTATTGTGCTATAAGTTTCGTTAAGCTTAATTTACCTTCATTTTGACAAAGTAGAAAAAATAACAATCAAAAACTCATTCAGATCGATTTAAAAATGATTATTTTAAAAGAAAATACAAAGTTTTTTATTAGAAAATAGGCGAATTTATCGATAATTTTTAACTAATTTAAAAGTTTCGGGAGTGTTTAGGCTTTTTTGTTCTGATGACTCTAATCAGGTATGTTTTACAATAACATTTAGAAGATCCGTAAATTGTAAAGTGAATAAATTAAAAGCCTTAAATCCTATGCAAAAAGTATTATGTGATAATAATCGAATCAATTTTTTTCAAGGCATTTCAAAATTTTAACTTGTTATCTCAAATAAGGGAAAGAGGAATTCTTGCTCTTACTCAATATTTAATTCTTTTAATAAATTTTGAATTGAATAGATTTTTAAGTTCTGCAAAATGTTAAATTATGCGAAAGAACATATATGTTCTTTTAAAAAAAAATAAATTTGATAAAATAACAAAAATATTAAGTTTTTTTGATAATTTTTTTTTAAAATTATTTACTGGTATTTGTTACCAACAATTTTAAGCTCTTAAGAGCCTCCTTTATCCAAATAATTCAGTCATCAATTTGTCCAATTTGAGTTGATTTTCTTGTACTGAGCTAAACAAATTAGCTTGATTTTCTTCAAATGTTTGTACATTTTTATCTAATTCCTTTGGAACTGGGTCAATAAAAACTGCTAGGTGCTTGTTTAAGTGTATTTCTAAAGGTTTTTCTAATTGCTTATAAATTGGGAGTTTATTTGATTCTTATAAAAGACTGTTATAAATTTAAGATTTTCCGTTTCTCGAAAATTAAGCCTTCATCGAGTAAAATGCTTATTAATAAGTAATTAATACCAATTTTTTTCTCAGTGTATTTCAAACATTCTTCACTAAAACTCATATGAGGATCTAAACAGTTTAGACATTTGAAGGTTTTATATGTACATTCTTCAATTGAGTGGCCTTTCTCAGAGCACTTCAAGCATTTTTGTTCTTTATAACAATTTTTTTTGATGATTTAGGCTTCCACATTGGTCACATATTTTGTAGTTTTTTATGTTGGGCAAAACTAAATGTTTTTTATTGTCCGTACCAAATTCTATTTCGTTTTTCAGAATAAAAACTAAATCACTTACTGCCATTTCTTTCCTTGTCGGTTTGTTGCGATGATTATGAATTCGCTTAGTGTTAAAAAGATTTTACTTATTAACCAATTTAATAATGTCTGTATTTTTCTGGTTCATTTGTATTTTTTGTCCTATATCCTCTATTATCACGCCATATTTTTGAGCTCCTGGAAATACATTAACACCAGTTATAAATGCTTATGAGTCAGCTGGCCAATCGTCTAATAAAATTTTGTAGTTACTAAAGTTTTTTACTTTGATCTTTAATTTTATAATTTTTGAGTATTTGATTATTTGGTAATTCAGAAGACTATTTGGTAGAAAAAAGCCCAAAATATTCATCTATAGACAATCAATAAAAAGGATAAAAAAAATAAATTGGTTGTACTTTTTCAAAACTAATAGATACTCTTAACTGAAAAAGTACGTAGTCGTTAGGGTTTAGGGTAGGGGAGAGTAGAGGGTTAGCTTACAATGCTTTTTCCTTTTATCAAATAGAATAAAAAAGTTAAAATGGATAAAAAGTACATTCTTTTTTAGGGTAAAGGGAATGTAATAACTACTATATCTTTTCTCGGTAAGATGCATTAGTCGTTTTGAAAAAGGATATTGTTTTTTTTTATATAAATCATTGTCTTTACCTCAAATTATTCAAAAAATTTTTTTAAATATTAAAATTACAGTCAAGATTCGAAAAAGTTTTAAGAGAAAAATTTTTTTCCCTAACTTTGTTAATTTAAGTATGAGGAATTGAACGCAAAAGGAATTTTACATCTATCTTGTTTCCTTGAGGAACATTAGTGTTTTAAAGTCAGTAATTTTTAAAAAATTCAGTATTTTACTGCTGAAAATATTCAACATATATCCAAATAAAGATTTTTCTTACTAAACTTGAGTCGCTGAACACGAATTTGCAAAAAAAAATGGTCCAAATTATAAATTTTGTAGCGCTTGATACAGGGTACTTTAACTAAGGGAAATTATAGCTCCTTACTTAGTCAAGAGAAGGATTTTTTTTGTAATCACCTTGATTGACCCTCATAATCAAAATTAGAGTATTGGTTTTGTCAAAAAAAGCGAGTTCAAATTATTATCTCGGCAACCTTACTTTTTCAAAACCAATAGATATCCTTAGCTGAAAAAGTACATATTTTTTCATGGTAAAAGGAATCTAAGTGAAAAAGGATTAAAACGGTAAGGGGAATAAAATAAATTCTATATCTTTTCTTAGTAAGGTGCCTTGGTCTTGAAAAAGGATATTATTTATTTTTATAAATTTCATTGTCTATACCTCCAAGTTTCCGGAAATTTTTAAATAATCCTAAGGCGTTTCTTTTTTATTTTTCTGTTTATTATTCTTTTTTTTTATTTACCTAAAACCTTGTTAATAGCCCCAAGGATCTACTATTTTTTGATGTTCTCCCACTCCTTTTAAACTCGGGTATAAACCCATACATTTTCAATTAAATTTCAATTTAGCCCCAGGATAAAAATAAAAATTTTAAAAAAATTGTGCTTACCGTATTACCTTGTACTGCGATGCATTGCATTACGATCCAAAATTTCGAATTTAAATGCAGCTTCAAACA
>NTPY01000672.1:900302-972879 GCA_002922825.1 Brachionus calyciflorus | reverse complement strand
ATTTATCCTTTAAAAAAATAATGCCTTTTTACATGTTTAATGCGTATGACAAAACTCGAAATTTCGAATTTAATTGCCGCATTTCTTTGCAAGGTAATACGGTAATATTTTTTAGAATATTTTATTTCGGTCTTAAAATAATCAACCCACAAAGAAGTTTTAATATTATATTTATTGATCGTCTCAACCGAGATAAAAAACAAACACAATTATTTTAAACTCAGCTTTTAAAATTTAGAGATTAAATAACGGTTGACAATTGATCCTTAAAAAGAGAGAGAGAGAGACACTTATACACAAAAATAAAGCAAAAACAAAAAAAATAAAAGCAGTCAATACTTAAGTTACTTAAATTTTATTAATCTATTGAAAAATTCACAATGAAAAAAAAATAAAATTAATTGTGATAACAAATTAACAAAATAAAATTTCAAGAAACTAAATATAATTAGAAATTGTACTTTGGAGAAAGAAAAAAGAAATAAAATTAGCAAATTTTGCATTTTATTTTCCATTCTTTAATTAAAACTTTTTCTCTGATAATGATGATTTTCGCTAGGCTTTAAAAAAAAAATTTCATTTTTTTTATTAACGTCAAAAAACAAGGAGAAAAGAAAAATGTATTAATTATTAATTTTCGATTCGAAATTTATTTTGCTAATATTGTTATTACAAAAAAAAATAAATAAGCAGCAAGCTTAGAAAAATTTTAAACTTCAAATCTAATTAATAATTTGAAGAAATTTAAAAGGCTTTTTTTCAATTTTTGTTTTATTCTGTTTCTTAACTGGATAAACAAATTTAAGCCAAAAATAATACTGCTCAAAATTGAGAGGTATTTTTTCCTTGTTAACACGCTTATTTAATGATTCAACGAGTGTTCTTCTTTTGGCTCATTTAAGGAATTTGATGTCAGGTAATTAATCATGTAATCAAAAAAATAAAATAAAAAAAACGGGATAAATAAATTAATTTGGTTTAAGTTCCTTATTTTCCATACTCCCCCTCTTTTTTTTTGCTAGAAAAAAAGAATGGCACGAAATTCGATTTTTTAATTTCATTGAAAAAAATTAATTTTTCTTGTCGATTTTTAAGATAACTTTATGAATATTTAATTAAATGCAATTGGAAATATTAGAGCTTGTCTCGAAAACCAAGTGAATTATATTGAGCGATATAGAAAAACGAGTTATTTAAAAATAAAATTTGTTGCTTTTATCGAAATATGTCTACTAATGAAAAAAAGAGCCTTTTAGTGAGTATTAATAATAGAAATGGTAATAATTATGATACTTTAAATACAATTACAGCGCCAAATAACTTTCCACTACACAATAATGAAGATAATTTAATAAATATGAAAAAAATTAAGAAAAAAAATGAAAATGAAGAAGAAAGTAAGTTTTGTTTTTTCTTTCCATCAAATAATTCTAAGCTCACATTTACAATTACGTAATTTAACTGTTCAGACAATTTAAATCAATCGAAAACGATTATTTTCTAAATCATTCCTTTGGAATATTCAAAAAAATTCCAAATCTTATTAAAGCTTTACAATTGAGCATACTAAATTGAGCCGAAATTTATCGGAAGTTAATGTGAATGATGCTTTTGAGTCAATTAAATATAGAGGTATTCTTTTTAGAATTTAAAATAAATTGAATTTTTTATTCAAGTAAAGCAAAAAACTTAAAACAAATTAAAATACTTCAATTAAAAGTAATAATTAAAAAATTTTATTTGACTATATTTTGCAATTATTTCATTTATTAAAATACTTAAACCTAATTTTATTCGAATTTAAAAAAAAAAATTGTGTATCCATAACAGGACGTAAACTGGACCTTGATAGTCGAACAATCTTAATATAATAAGTCACAAAATTTACATGAAAATTTTAGCTTGTTAAAAACAAGACTAAATTTAATTAAAAATTTGACAGAAAAGTAAAAAGTCAGGAAAAGTCTTTATTTTTACAAAGTAAATAGTGTAAAATTTAAAACTACTAGTCTTGTTTTTAACAAGCTAAAATTTTCATGTAAATTTTGTGACTTGGTAGTCTCATTTTTGACCTGCCCCAGTACCCAGTCAAAGATTTTTTATCGTACATTGTATGAATTTGATAGTTGGGGCATTAATGCCAATATTTCTATCTCTATCAAGTGACAATAATGTATTTTATAATTTGAACATTAAAGTGACAGGTTTTTTTTTTATAATGTTACATTAAAGAATTTTATTATCATTTAATAATGTCACTCTTATGTAATATACATTTTTTTAACACTGTTTCATTGAATTTCTAGACTTGTTTTTTTTCATCAAGGTTTGGTCAAAAGTTAACCATAGTTAAAAAAATTCGAAATTAAAATTTTAATTTGGCTCCCAAAATATGATCTCCTTGTGTTTTTTTTTTAAAATTACATTTCGATTTTAATGAATAAAGTATCAATTTGTTGAAAAATGGATGGGGGAGGGGGTTTAATGAGTTCTTTAGTGATTAAAAGTCTTAAATTATAAGGTCAATCATTAAATAATAAATAATGTTGCCTCGGAATTTACAGTAGTTCTTATATAAATGTAACGTCAACCGTAACTTTTGACCGTAACCGTAACCATAGCTCAGACAACTTAAAATCTGGTGATTAATACTGGTTACGGTTACGGTCAAAAGTTACGGTTGACGTTACATTTATATTAGAACCGCTGTACATCCTATCCGTTAATGTCTTTTTTGCTTGAGAGCGGGTACTTATAATAACACAGCTTTGTAGGATAAAAATGAACTAAAATTAATTGAACTTTTCTGTTTTTTTTATTATTGTAAGAATTAAAAAAAAATTAAAAAAAATTTTATTCAAAAACCAATTAATATATAAAAATCGTATAAATATAGATTTATGTAAAAAAATTAAAAAAAAATTCACCTAATTTAAATCTTGTTCACCTTTTGTTTGTCAAAGAGATTACGTGAGTCATTGTTGGCTTAACCGACTAAAATCACAAATAATTAATAAGCAAATATAAGTAGAGACACCATTTATTTGGCCTTAAGTTACTCGAGTATAAAAATGGAGACAATCGATATTAAGGTATGGATTCGATTGCGACGTTAGCTTTTTCTTCGGATCACTAGAAGAAGCACTAGAGACAAGATTAAAAGAAAATTAATCTAAAAATCCAAACTTATTATTGCGCTTGGGTGGTTAACTTGAAATCAGCGTGGCGATATCGAGGTTTAGACTACAAAAGCGTATAAGACCGTAAAAACGTTGTATTTAAACTCTAATTAATAAAAAATATCTCAAAAGAGCTACTTAAAAATTTTAACGGCTATATCGTCGAGTTTTAAAGCATTTTGTGCTCGAGGATTCTAAATTTTTACTTTTAAAAAATTAACATAACTTAAATATTTTCTTTTTTAAATTACAGTGATTATAATAAAAATGTTACGCCAAACGTAACCTAAGTGTAACCGTAGACGTTACCTTAACACATGTAAACCCAAAATAGCTTTTAATTTTTAGGCATTTAAATTAGTCTTTTAAAAAATCTTCAGAATTCGTTTTTGAATTTTAAAAAGTTTATAGAAAATCAAAAATTAAAAAAGAATTTGAACTTTTCAATTTTCAAACCTAAACTAACGAACCAGCAAAGCTAGTTAACAAAGCTTATGGCTTTGTTAATTAGCTTTGATTTAAAATCCAAAGATGTTTAGCCTATAGTTAATATTACGGTCAAAAATTTCAATCAAAACACGGCTTTTGACAACACCACTTCGTTATTCGAAGTTTAAATATTTCAATTTTTTTCTAATTTTTGATTTTCTATAAACTTTTTAAAATTCGAAAACGATTTCTGAAGATTTTTATACTAATTTAAATAGACTAATTTAAATGCCTAAAAAATTATAGGAAATTTAGGATATACATATGTTTTTATTACAACCACTCTAGTCTGTCTTTCCCACTACGTTTGCTAAAAAGAATTGACGTTTTTTTAGTAAATTATAAATTTTCTCAATCAATTTACTACATGAAGACTCAATAAACCTAATTGGTCGCCTCTCTTTGATAATCGTTCGTTCTTTTTTATATCACATGTTAAAATTAACGCTTCATTCTTTAAGATTTTAAAAAAAAATAAATATTGAAATTGTGAACATTTACTTCAAAATTTTATTTATTTATTAGAAAAATTATACCTTCTTGATGCATCGCTGCTTTAGACTCGAATACTTTTTCGCTATCTGAGAAAGAATTTTGTAAATTTATTTTAAATCATCAGTTTTAAAAAAACACATATGATCTGTTCTGATTGAAGTTTATTTAAAACAAAGGACCTAAAAATAAAATAATTTTTTTAGAACTAAAGTTGACAAAATTTAATTTTCTAAATAAATTATTTTTTTACATGATATTAGAATTTATTATTTGTAACAATAAAGTTTAAACAACAAAAATTATTTAATTTTCAGTCGTTAAATTGGATTTGGCGTTAAAGAGTTCAGTCATTTAATTTTATTTTTTGAATTATCAAAAAAATACATCGATACATTTTAAATTTTTAAACACGCGTATGTGAAAAAAATTATAAAACCAATTATAATTGTAAATAGTTAAAAGTTCAAATTTTTTGTCAGAAGTATACAAATAAAAAAAAAAGGAATGTCTTTGAAAAAAAAATTTACCAAAATAAAAAAGTCAATTAGACAATGAAAGATTATTGTTAACGAGTAATTTTTAATTCTTTTTATATTTACATGATTCTCATTGCGCTCTCATAAATTTAACTGAAGTCCCGATAATGTGACACAATTTCACATTAATGACACATATTTTTATATTTGACTGGGTATTTTGAATACAGTGAATTTCGACATAAAATTTGGTAAAAAAAATTTTTTTTCCAAAAAGACGAATAAAAATATTAGAAATAAAAAAAACCTAAATTTTTAGTTTCAACTAATACTTATAAAGCAAGATTGTTATGTTTCTATGGCTTCTTGCAGGAATTTCAATTCGTTCTTACTAATTGATTCTAAATTGATTTATTTTTTATCATTTTACAGAATAATTTTTTTATTTTTCGTTCAAAAATTTGAAATTTTTTTAAATGGATTTTTGTTGCGTATAATTTTATTTTAAAAATTTGTGTGAATTTGCACTTTTCTAAAAATTGTTTTGTGTTTATGTTTAGTTCTCTTTGTTCATGTTTTTTTTTCTACCTCTCTCTGAAAATGGGATTAACAATTTGCATCCGCGGCATCAAAATCGAGTGAAGTTTTGGGCATGATAAAAAATTCATTCACATATTTAGATAAACATATTTTTAAATTACTCTGAAAGGGGCTAGCAAAACCATATTTTCGATTTGCCGTAAGTATTTGTAATCCATCAACAAAAATGAACATTAATCTATTTGAAAAAATCCAAAAAAAGAGCGACAAAAATAGTCAAAACGATTAGAAATCCGGTAGGGCACGTAGTGCCCTACCATAATATGTTTAACGAACTGGTAGTGCGCGATAAATTCAGATCATTGAGAGGGTGACATATAATACAGAAAGCGACCCCATTTTTTGAAGATTTAAGTCTGCTGAACAAGAATAAAACAAAAAAAAAATTCATGAAAATTTTATTTTCTTAGAGATTTTATAATAAAGGCCAATGCACCATAAATTCGTATTTTTAAAATATTTATTTTTTCCAAAAACAAATTATACCACGTTTTTTATCATTTTTTTTTATCTTTATAAAGTAAAAAAAAAAATTTTTAGCTATAAGGTTAATTCAGGTCATAAGAAGCCTGAAAAAATAAGTTTTTAGCTGCTCCATTAAAACTATTTTAATGATCTCCTATTAGACGTAACTCCGGAAATAAGTATTTGGTATTAAATTGTAGAGAATTAAATTTTGAAAAAAATTATCGAGCTAGTTTTTTGAAAAAAAATTTTTTTTTCTTAACAACAATTGAAAAAATATTTATCTTTTTTAAATATCAAATAAGATGTGTTAATATAATACAAAATTGAAAAATTGAAATTTTTAAAGAAATTATTAAGATGATAAAATTTTAGTTTAAAGTTATTCGATTATGTAGAATCAAAAAGTAATTTAAAGAGGAAATATACTTTAAATTAATTAATAATTAAATAATTTCTTTAAAAATTTCCATAAAAAATTTAATTTTTTCAATTTTGTATTATATTAAATAGGGTTTTGTAGTTAAGATCCATGATGATCAGTGTGAGTGAGTTAAAATAACCTTAATAACATAGAAAATACGAATTTATGGTGCATACGCCTTTAACAGAATATATATTTATTGGAGCTATTGAAAATACTACATTTAAAATGGAACCTCAATTTTGAAGATCTAAGTCTAAAATAAATTTTTTTTCAAATCTTATAAAAAAAAAGTAATATTTAATTATTGGATATTATAAGTTGTATCAAATATTATATAAATTAAGAAATTTACACCAAATTTTGAACATTTTGTCTACTCAACAAGAAAAAAAAATTTGTGAATTTGTAAAACATTTAACAAAAATGAATTGAAAATTTAAAAATTTTGCCTCTTTTTGATGTAATTATATTAACTGGCAAACATTTGAATATTCATTGAGTTTTTAATAATAATTTTTAACTTTATTAATAATATCGAAAATTAAATTTTTTCAAAAAAAAATATGACTAATTATTCAAATATAATTCGTTGGTATTATCCGGGAGGGCACGCATTGCACTAACGCGGGGTTTTTACAGATCATTAAGAGAGTAACTAATTTTTGGAAAACCGGACCAAATTTTCAAGCTAATTGAATTAGGTAGTCCAAAAGATAAATAAACAAAATTTTTATTTGACTCTTTTTAAAATTAAAGTTACTATAAGTTAAACAAAGTGTCAGATAAAACTTTACTCGAAATTTAGTGATTCCAAACAATCACTTAATTAGCATTGTTACGAAGTTACAAAATTAATCGATAAACACCTAAAAAATTTTTAGTTAACTTAAATTTGTTTAAAATAATTTTACATTAATTAACCTTAATTTGAACTTTGAATTAAATTTTTGTTTGAATTAGTAGTTAATTAGCAATTTATATATAACTTTAAGGCATTTTTTTGCTCAAATCTGTTTTAAAATAATTAATAAAATTTATTAAAACAGCTATGTTCATTTTTATAAAATTGATGATAAAGTTTTGAAAATTTATTTATTCAAAAACTTTTAGTATCCTTAATTCTTAAGTCTATTAAAATGACACATGACCTTTTTTTCTTAAAAACGGTAACCTTATTTGCATCCTTCCGTTTCAGATTCAATAAAAAAATAATTAATGTATCAATGTTTCAAAATCATTTTTAGTCTCTGCTTTAATTTTAGAATTCTGCCCATAAAATTAGCCATTGTTTACGTTTATAGTAGGCCAATCCGAATCACATTCTAGAATTTAAAGGAATTAAGTAGGGCATATTATTATTAGCTACACCCAAAAATATAGGTCTACAAAAAGGCTGAAACAAATATATAACTTTATATATCGTTATAATCATTTAATATATTAACAGGTATATTAAGTTTTGTATCAAATATCAAAATATCATTTTTTTTTATTTCTTTAACTTCTTATTTTATGAAAATTTCAAAAAAAATAAAATTTCAATAAAATTTAAAGCAAGTTTTGCACAAGTTTACGCTTTAATTATCTAAATTAATATGTTCTAATCAAATTTATATTCTGATATGTTTGATTCTAAACTTAACATTGCCATATTAACAAATGACTTAAAATCTTTATTATTATTTACGAACGCTACGTTACTATAACGCTTCGCTAAATTAGAAAGTTCGCTAGATTTGCAGGTACGAATGAAAATATCAAATTAACAAAAAAATACTTCGATACAAACGTCTTGGAGAGCACTGATAAAGTTTTTGTAATAAAGCTTCAGTAAATCATTCATTTTTACTTATTTATTCGTTAAAACAATTTTTATTTTGAAAAACCCAAAGAATTTCATAGAAAAGGTTAAAAATAACGAAAAGTGGCTCCGTAGTAGCCAAATCATAATATGTTTAAAAGATCAAAAGTACAAAAATAAGGTTAAACATATTATTCCAACGGCTTTTAATTTTTATTCTAAAATTAGAATATTATTAAAAGTTGACAAGTATTTTAGTTTTGGTAAAATATTTGACGCTATGGTTAAATATAATTTTTTTTCGAGTAAAACATGAGATAAATAAAATACATTTTTGGACATGTTTTTTATAAATTTTTTTAACGGTACCATGCTATTTCATGTGACACTTTAACTCGAAAATTCAAATTTAACTTTGAAAATCTTTTTTTTAACAAGATAAAGTCGCTACGCTCCATTTTTCTGAGCCGAGAAAAATATTCCCAAATTGGATTTCTATAAAAGAATTTTGAAACAAAAATCGACAGAAAAATGAGTAATTTCCAGGGATAGGAATAAGTACTAAAGCTTAAGTTCTAAAGTTTAAGTACTTAATTAAATACTGAACTAGAATAACAAAAAACTTAAAAATAAAAATGTCCAAATACTGGTAGTAATATTTAAATTAGAATATTTACGCAAGTATTGCACAAGGAGTTTTAATAACATTTCTGATTTTTTGATGAATTTTTTTTTTCTAAAATTGTAATCCGAAAATTTATTTCTCAAAAAAAATAGAGTTAAATAGAGTTTATTTAAAAAATCAGAGAGCCGGAAAAGGAATCTTGTGACTTTATTTTAAAAAATGAAATTTAAAAAATGTATGAAATTTTTTTTTTTAAGCCAGAACTTTTGCCAAAAAAGAACAAAATTTTTCTTTAAATTTTTAACTGAATTTTATTTTTTTTTTTAAGCCAGAACTTTTGCCAAAAAAGAAGAAAATTTTTCATTAAATTTTGCATAAATTATATAAACTTATTTTAAACTTAGTCAAAAAGCTGGAAATCTACATTCTGAGCCTTCGGCTCAGAACTGAAAAAAACGGGATTTATTTTTGAAATTTTGAAAATTACCTAAACATCTTTACCTAATAATAATTGAAATAAATAACGATTTTTTGTATAATAAAAGTATAATAAAAAATTTCAAATTTTAATGTCGCATTTATACTCGAAATTCAAATATACAATATTAATGCAGTAATTTAAACCATAAAAATTTTGCATTAAATTGAAATTCAATAAGCAAGGAATACGGCTTTGTGTTTCGTATTGATTTCAATAGTAAAATAAAAGGTAGAATAAATTTTAAAGAAAATTTCTTTATACAAATAATTGAGGCTCAATTTTTCAAAATTTTGATGATTAAATTTTTCCAAGGATAAAGGAAACTACTTAAAAATTAATGTTGAAAGATAATAACTTTATCTAAGAAAACTCAATAATTATATTGATAACTCAATAATTACATTTTTTTCTGGATAAAGTAAAATTAAATTTTTAAATATTTGTTTATATTATACTGGTTAAAGATCAGAAAAGATTTGAATAAATAAAATAAACCTGACTGTTTAATTTTTTAAGATAATTTCTAAAATTTTTGTGATAAGAAAAAAATTAAAAGCCGTTGGAATAATATGTTTAACCTTATTTTTGTACTTTTGATCTTTTAAACATATTATGATTTGGCTACTACGGAGCCACTTTTCGTTATTTATCATTTGAAGAAAAATTTAAGCAAATTGATCCTATTAATTTGGATGAAAGAAGAGCCAGAGGTGATTTAATTCAAATGTACAATATTATGAATAAATTAGACGGTATTTACTTAATTAATGAAGTATTCAAACTATTCCAAAAGCCTATGTTTTTATCTAAAATCAAAAGAACAAAGGCTTACTAGGGAATTCAAAAAACGAGGTTCATTTAGATATAATTTTATTACAAATAGAATAGTCTCAAATGTTGTCAAATGATGCTGTTTTAGCGAAAACAGTCAATATTTTGAAGAAAAATATAGATGAAAAGTTATTTTGTAATGAATAGAGAAATGACTGCAATGACCGACCCATGTCTAAGCGTTCAAATGCGGTATTATAGACTCAATTTATTATCCCATTAATACTACAAGACAATCTAGCATATACTTGATCTATTTTACATTAATGCAATAAAAATTGCAAAGTAAAAAAGATAAAAAATTTAGCTTAGTTTAAAGCAGATAATGATACTAATAAAGGAGCAGACTGTTCCTATTTTAAAAACAACATTAAATTACTCTTGATAAGAAGCTTTAATTATCAAACTTATTAATGAGTTTTTTTTTTTAATCAAAAAATATTCGACTTAAATTACCAAATAAGAATGATAAGACATTTTCAATATCTTATTTTTAATTTTTAACTCGGTTGTTATTCTAAAAAGAAATTCACCTTAAGGAAACAATTTTATTGTTTTAAAGGCTTCTGAAAAAAAAATAAAAAATTCAAAAACTCAAAGCATCAAGAAAATAAGCATTCAAGCTAAATATATATATATAAGCATTTATAAAAAAACGAGTTAAATGTGCATTTTTTTCGACATTAAAATTTATTTGTTTAATGAAAAATCTTAATAAATTATTCAAAATTAAAATTTTTTTTTGTTAACTCAAAAATATTTTTTTTTTCGATGAATAACATTTTTGCTCATTAGTTTACATTTTATATATTTTTGTTTTCATTTTCTTAGTCATATCATTGTGAGCAGTCGAGAAAAAAAAATTCGTGTATAATCTTAATTTAATTTTTTTTTAAATCAAGATTTTTTCCAGTATATGAGCTCGAGGCACACCAGGAAGCAAACGACACAATTTGACGAAAATAGTGACATTTCTTTTAGGCAAAATCATAGTTTTGGATTAAGTATGGATGATGATATGTTAGAGATAACAACCGATGCTCGTAGGGATGTATCGGATTTAATAGATCGATCTCAAGGATCAAAAAATTTGATGGATGTTCCTTTAGTCGAAGACTCATCATTAAGAACCCATTATGATGACTTCCACACAATCGATTGGTTAAAAGACTTAGCTAGGGATCGTTTTAGACATAGAGTTATACAAAAAAGAAAAAAAGAAAGCATTTGGCAGACCATAGTAACTTTACATGATTCATGGTCAGGATGGATTTGTGTACTTTTAGTTGGTTTATCATCCGGTCTTGTGGCTGCTATGGTTGATATAGGAACTAATTGGATAACTAATATTAAAGATGGTATATGTGTCAATGCATTTTGGCTAAATAAACCACAATGTTGTTGGGCCTCTAAAAATATAACTTATGATTTATATAATAATCCTAAATGTCCTGAAGTAATTACATATTTAATTAATACAAATTTATGTTGATCAAAAATTTAAATTTTTTACTTTTAAAGTGGTTCACATGGCCAGAAGTTTTTAACGATTGGGATGATGGCTTTGGAGAATTTTTAATTAGTTATATATTCTACATATTCTGGGCTTCTTTTTTCTCGTTATTAGCAGTTTTATTAGTTAGAGTATTTGCGCCTTATGCATCTGGCTCAGGAATTCCAGAGGTAATGAACATTTTTTTTTGTTTTTTTTTACAATTAAATCAACGTAAAAAATTGCGATATACTAAAAGTCCTATATTAATGCTCATTAACTTAAATAAGTTACTTTTTATATCAAATTTCCTTATAATCTTAATCTTTGTTTTTCGGTTTTATCAAGTATTTCTTTAAAAATCTAATAAATCACATTTCTTGTTTTTTAATGACACCCCATAAAAAAAACTAATTGTGATTTTTTACCTTTCCAATTTTTTTGTTTATCTGTCATTTAATATAAGATGCTCAAAGGATGGAATTTTATAAGAAAAATGGTTTTTTAAATATAAAGAAAACTCGGGAAATTTTACTATAATAAATTTAATCAATATAACATAGATAATATCTTCTAGGTTAATTATGGTAAATCTAAGATATTTTAACACATTTTACGAAAAAAAAAAGCTGGTCGAAAAATCGTAATTTTTAGTAAATTATCGATATTTAGGGTTTGGTGAAATAATCATATCTTGAACATCATTTTAGACTTAAAAAAAAATATTTTTTTTTTAAATAGACTCAAATTATACCTTTTTCTCATAAGCTTTTTTTTTGAATTAAATTATTTTCTAAATACCAGAAAAACTTATTTTTTAAGCTAAAATGTGGTAATTAATCGTCTCATAGGAGCGTTATATATCTAAATATTAGCTTTGAGACTATTCGATTTTATTAACAACAATACTTAAAGTAAAATTAATTTTGGATTATTATAAGGATTTTATTGCTTTTTTCTTGTAATTTTAAAGTTTCAATTGAGTTCTAACCGAATAAAATTGGACTCTTATCAAGGGTGGTTTTTCGTTAATTCGTTATTGTTCCTCGACTCTTCCTCTGAAGAAAACAATCAATAAAAACAAATATTTTATAACGTATTTTTTTGAAACCTTTCCTTTCCTGAATAAGGAAAAGAAAAGAAGAGGAAGAATCGAGGTCGAGTCGAAGAAGAGGAAGAGGAAGAGGAAAGGAAAAGAAACGTACAAGTTAGTTTTAATTTGTATTGTACTTTTGATTAATTCTGATTTTTTTTATGCTATATCACAAAAATATGGCTGCAAATCAATATGAATTAATGAGTTCTTTCGCTGAAATTGCTATCACCAATTTGTATTCACCAATATGTAAGAAAAATATTTTTATAAAGAAAAAAAACAAAAAACTTGGTATTTAAAAAACACATTCAAGATAATGCGCAAATTGGCTTTCTATATTTAAGGTGAAGTTAGTTAGTCATCATGAAGGTTAAGGGTTGACTAAAAGTCTTATTAAAAAAATAAATCAAAAGGTCATAGCTTATGTGAGACTGTGGCTAAATATTTTTTCCATATGAAAACAATTTTTTAAATTAAATTTATTTTATATTTTTATATTTTAAGATAAAAACAATTTTAAGTGGATTTATAATTCGAGGTTATTTAGGAAAATGGACATTATTGATAAAATCGATAGGTATGATGTTATCTACAAGTGCTGGTTTAATATTAGGAAAAGAAGGTCCATTTGTTCATGTAGCATGTTGTTGTGGTAACATATTTTCCTATCTTTTCCCCAAATATGGAAAAAATGAAGCAAAAAAACGCGAAATTTTATCAGCTGCATCAGCTGCTGGAGTATCAGTAGCTTTTGGTGCGCCCATTGGAGGTATTTTATTCAGTTTAGAAGAAGTCAGCTATTATTTTCCACTTAAAACAATGTGGCGTTCATTTTTTTGTGCCATGATTGGTGCATTTGTAGTACGCTTAATAAATCCATATGGAAATGGGCACGATGTTCAATTTTCTATAGATTACAAAGCCCCTTGGTCGTCGTTTGAACTCATACCATTTATTTTACTCGGCATCTTAGGAGTAAGTTTAAGCTTTATTAAAATTTTATTGAAAATAAAATTTAACTTTTATTGATTTTTAAAGGGTCTATGGGGTGCTTTCTTTATAAAATTCAATACTTTCTGGAGTAAATATAGAAAGAGTACAGCATTGGGTCGATATCCAATAACTGAAGTTTTAGTTGTTGCTTTAGTAACGGCACTTGTAACATTCCCCAATCCGTACACACGAATATCAATGACTGATTTAATTAAAATGCTTGTAAGTCAATGTAAAGCCGAAGACGACTCATATTTATGTAATTATGAGAGAAATTTTACGAGCAGTAATGCCAAAATTTTGCCTGCCAATGCTGGCTCAGGAGTCTACAGAGCATTGTGGCTACTTTTTATGGCACTTGTTGTTCAAATTGTTTTAATGATGTTTACTATTGGTATTAAAGTACCAAGTGGTCTTTTAATTCCGAGTATGAGTATTGGAGCAATTGCTGGTCGTATGATAGGAATAACTGTCGAGCAACTTGCTTAGTAATTTATAGATAATTATTTTGTTTAAAATTTATTACTTTTAATTTGTTTTTTATTTACAGTCATTATCCTAAATTCATACTTTTTCAAAACGAGTGTAGTAAAGCTGATGAAAATTGTGTAACACCGGGTCTATATGCCATTGTTGGAGCATGTGCTTTTCTAGGTGGAGCAACTAAGATGACAGGTAATTAGAATTTTTATTTAGTCAGTCGAAACTTGCAAGAATTATTTTAAAGAAAGTGCGAAATTTTTAAATTAAAGCTAAAAAATTCTGCACTTTTTAACGAAAAGAGTACTCAAAAGTGCCCTTATTACTCAAGTTTCTTGTAATTTGATCGAATGTGCAAATTAAAATGTATGAAAAATTTGATGTTGCACTAACTATGCAAAATAAGATAATTTGATATAAAAATGATTTGATAAAAAATTCAAAAACATCGAATATTCATATTTTGCAATTTTCACTGAAATCAGTTTGACCAAAATTTTGGTTAAAAAAAAGAAATTGTTGTTTCAGCATACATCAAAATATTTTCACAAAACAAACAGAGTATGATAAACGAACATTAAACCTTACTAACATACATTTTACCTTAATAACAAACATATACTGAATAACATACAAATTATTTTAGAATTTGAAAAATTTTTAATTTTTTTGAAAAGTTTTTTACTTACTACGTAAAATTTAAATAAACAAAAAATTTTCTTTTAAAATAATAAATTTATTTTCCTCTAAAAGCTTTATCCGAACTTTTTTTTGCCGTCACGCTTAGGTTTTCTAATCAACTCATTTTTTTCAAGGGAATCAATTACCAAAAATTCAATATTTTAAAAAATAACTAAAAATTAAAACAATTCAAGGTTAAATTCCAAAAAATAAGAAATTTTTATATAAATTGGAAAATGTGTGTTATAAAGATGCTTAAATGTTCGTTGAAAATTCTTTTGTATGTTAAAAAGTGATGTATGCTTATATGAGAATTTATTTAAGCTGAAAATTTTTTTATGTATGTTGGAATAGTAGTTCCTTAAAAAAATAGTAAAATACTGTTTAGATGATAATATCCTTTAAATTATGGGTCTAATAACTCACCAGGTCGACTTTTCCAATAAAATTTTTTTGTTGGTTATTTTACAAAAAATCAGTTTTTTCCATTTAATGCCTGGATTTACGGTGAAAGACAATGTTCGTTTTAGCTATGTACATCGACTCTTTAAAAATACTTTGAATATTTGGGATTTTTTTCCAAATATAACCTTTAAAAATCAAGCTTTATCACAACCGTAAACTTTACTATAAACTATACTTTTAAGTATCTTTGGTTGTAATTATGTTTGAATTAACTGGTGGTTTAACCTACATTGTACCGTTAATGGCTGCCGCTGTAACTGCTAAATGGGTCGGCGATGCGTTCGGTAGAGGTGGTATTTATGATTCTCAAATCGAACTCAACGGATATCCATTTTTGGACAATAAAGAAGAATTTAATTACACTACTCTAGCATCAGATGTCATGACTCCAAGGTATTATAATTTTAACAAATTTTGTGTTAATCTTTTTTAACTAATCAATTTATAAAAAAAGACCAACTGATCCGCCTTTGAGCGTTTTTACACAAGAAGGTATGAGTTTAGCAGAAATTGAACAAGTTTTAAAAGAAACAACGTATACAGGATATCCAGTTGTTGTCTCCAGGGAGTCTCAACATCTTGTCGGATACGTTTTAAGAAGAGATCTTCAAATGGCTATTTGTAAGTTAAAAAAAAGGAAATTTAATAACAATTTTCTTGAATGCTTTTTTTTTATTTGTTAGCTCAACAACGTCGTAACCCTCGAGTGAGTGGTAAGAGTATGGTTTATTTCAATAAGACTATTCCTCAAAATCCACCCACATCAAATGGAGCTCTAACTCTTAGATTTTTTAAATTACTCGATTTGGTAAGAAAAAATTAATTTTATTTCTTTAAATCATTTCTAATTGTAAAATTTTACTAGGCTCCTGTTACAATTACTGATCAAACTCCAATGGAGACTGTAATTGATATGTTTAGAAAACTCGGTTTAAGGATCACTTTAGTAACTCATAATGGGTAAGTTTAATTAAAAATTCGAATTGAAAATAAATTTTAATTATTTTTTTTCAGACGTCTTTTGGGTGTAATTACAAAAAAAGATGTTCTCAGGCATACATACTCAATAAACAATCATGAGCCAATATTCAATTAAAAATGCAAAATTAACAAAAAAAATCTATTTAAAATTTTTAAATTTGTTTTTATTTTATTTTTTTATCACTGTTTATTATTCAGATAATGTTCCAATATTTAAAAAAAAAAAGCTATATTTAGATTATTTGGTCATACCTAAGAAAGTGAAAACGAAAAGCATTCCGCAGTTGATTTTAAAAAAATTTCTGATAATTCTGCTTTTTCAAAATCTTGCAGTTTTTTCGACGAGAGCATAAATTTTTAAAAGATTATTTTTTATATAGCCTCAGTTTATTAACATTAGCTCAGTAAAAAAGTTAAGTCAAAATAAAAATAAGCTCGGACACTTAATATATTTTTAATTAATCGACTCTTTGCCTAGAAAAGTAAAAGTTCAAGAAACTTTACCTAGACAATTTCTTGCAATAGGTCAATGTTCCATAACGGTTTAGACAGTCTTGAGCCACTGAGCAAGTTTTGTTTCGGGGAAGTTTAAAATTTTTGAATTTGGTCAGCTCATTTATTAAATCTTTTTAATATAAACACATTAAAAAGGCTCAATTGAGCTTATTTTCAATTTTGTTTTGCAAAATTCTGTATGCAGAAGAAGAAAAAAAATTAAAAAAATGCGCTGTCCGCTTTCTTAGGAAATTTTGTTTCTTTTAATCTTTTATTTGTAAGTTTTAAGCGGTTAATAATAAGAAGAAAAAAAGCTTTTATAAAGTGTAATATTTTTGTAAATTGTTTTTTTTTTATTTTTTTTTTAAACAGTGAATGTTGTTTTTATTTAAATTTTAAAAAATTCAGATAAAGAATTTTTGGAATTCTTTATTTGCAATATTAATATCAAATTGATCTGAGAATTTAATTTATGTATTTTATTTAAATTAATAATTATTTTTTAATGAAAATTGATTCTAGTAGTTTGGATTCTTTTATTAATTCAAAACGTAGCTTTTTAATTGTCCAAAAAAGTGGAGAACTTGAAATTCCAAATTCATTCAAAAAATTTAAATAAGATAAGAAAAACAGTTATAAAGGTAAAAATAAAATTGGAAATCAATTTAGGAGTTGAGTTACATCTGTCTGAATTACAACATTCATTTGTAAGGTCTATTCCAAGTAAATTTGTTTTAATTGGTTGACACGATGACGAGCATTCTTTTCTTATTAAAGTTTTCCCATCTGAAACTCCTCTAGTCGTCTTTAAAAGATTTAAAGTTTATTTCAAGCTCCTAATATTTTTTAAAATGAAAAGAAAAATTACTAAGCATGATCCAAAACAACTGCTCATTTTAACAGGATTCACAGTACTATTATAACCAGTACTACCTGGGCATACATCACAAGTATAACATTCAATAGCATTTAAGTCACCTTTATTACATCGGTCAGTATTGCAACATTCCGATTTTATTTGAAAACCAAGTAAAGTTGAATTTGATGCTGTACAATTCGAAGAACATGATTTTGTTATGGTTGTTTGATTCTTCGAATTGACTGTACTAGTCTTAAAAGGAAGAAAATATTTTTACTTTTGAAAAGATTTGTCAAATATTTAATTTTACCAAACATGAACCGCTACAAGTGGTTAAATTAACAGCATGTAAACTGCTATTGAATGTACTACTACCAGGACATACTTGGCAAGTAACACATTGTATTGAATAAACACTTTTAGCTAAATGATTGAATTATAATCAAGATTTTTAAATAAAGAAAAAATTTTAAATTACTGAAATATGCCACAAATAGAATTGAGCAAAAGATAAGAATTTTCATTTTTATTTTTTAATTCATTTTTTTTTACAACATTTATTCGTATTTATATAAAACTTTATGTCAACAATCTTGATGTTTTAAAATATCATTTTTAAGAACTTTTAAGATAGAATAACATTACATGTACCCAAGGGAATTTTTCGAAAACTTTTTAATTTCAAAAAATGAGAATCTTCATTAAAAAAAAAACATTTTTTGAAGCGTTGTTTTTGTTTTTTTCAGTTTGTACTTCAAGAATTCAGGTTCTGATTAATTTGAAGAGTAATTTTTAAAAATTTAAGGTTTTTTTGTGTTTGATTTCATAATCGTCTTTTAACTAGTTTTGAAAGAGAAGAAATATAGACTAAATTTTTTTTCGAAATTTTATTATATTCACAGAATTTTACAATAAAATAGTTTTTTTTTAAACATTAAAAGTTACCTAAATTTATAAGTACCTTTTTTTTTTTATCTGAATGTTATTGTTTTAGTTTAGCAAAAACAAATTCTTTAAAGCTTTAAAAAACTTTTTTAAAATAAATTTTATTAATAAAAGTCTTCTAACTCAAAATGGTTGTACTAGTAGTAATAAATACACTGCAGTATAGAAAACTATACCAGCGCAGCTTGCTAGTTGCTTAGCTCAATTATTGAGCCATTGCATTGGATCCAAACAATTCTCTTTCAATACAAGCTTTAAATTTGTTAACTGTTTTAGCTGACACTGTTTGTCAAGAAATTGAATCTACCAGAGCTTCTTTTATAGATCTCTCTCACAAGTCTCAAATTATTTGACCTTCTTTTATTCAGTGACAAACTTTTGGCATAATTAACACCATTAACCAGTTTTATTTTCTCCACGCCATTAATAATCTTATACATTTGAATCACCGAAACGCATCTCAGTCTTCTCTCTTCAAAGCTTTGTAACTTCAAAATTTTCAATCATTCCTCATATCTCTTGTCCCTGATTGACTTAACGAGTTTCGTTACTCTTCTTTGGACCCTTTCAAGAATCGAAATGTCAGTTTAAACGAAGGACACCACATACTTACAGCATATTCTAGATGAGACCTTACAAGTGCGTTATATAAAAGTTTTATCGATCTACAATCTAGATAATTCTTTCGATTACGCTCCGGAGAACGGCTTAAGCCAAAAAAGTGGCTCAGAAACCTCGGCTTAAGTCGGATGTTAACTTATTTCCGAATTGTACTGTAGTAGCATTCAAAAAAAATGGAAATTAATTTCATGTCGCAATTATCGTTCGCTCTGCCTTTGGCGGATTTCAGTAATCGAATCTTCTTTGATCTTCTAGAACAAAACCCAAAGTGACTAAAAAATTTGATTTAAAAAGCGCCAAAAAAATTAAATTAGAATTAATTTGTCTAATTTTTCTCAAGTAACATTTATTTATTTACAAAAAATAACGATTAGGTCAGCTGCTCAAGTAACATTGAAAAAAAGCGCATATATAGCGCATATTTAAAATAATAAAAAAATGAGATTATGACTTTTTGTCAGAGTAGTTATAGTTTTTATACTAGGAAAGAGGTTTGAAGTTGTAGTTATGTCTATTTCTAAATGGAAGCTTTCGGATGATTCTTCACCGAGAAAAAACGCTGAAAATTTTCCCTCACTTATTTGCAATAATGGATGAATCTTAATAATTTTGATCTATACCATAAAGTGAACATTGGTAATCATCAAAAGAAGAGACTTTTCTACCAGTTCAGCTTCATATTATTTTTTAAATAAATTATTGGTACGGCATACAAACAAAATCATTCGATTTCAAGGCTTGGGAATATTTTTTGTGTTGACGAGATATTTATTTTATTTTGAAACTTGTGCTTATAAGTTTTTAATTTGTGGTGAAGAGATTCTGATAAAAAATATTGACCCGCAAGTATTTTAATTTATTTAATCGGCTTCTCACTTGAATCAAACTTCTTAAGGTTTTTAAAAATTTCTTGTATATTTTAAATACTTATAAAGCTAAATATTTGATAAAATAAAAACTTACTCTTTAGTATTATAAATTAAAATTTGACCAAAAAAATAAACAAATAAATAAAGCAAGATTTTGATAAAAAAAAAAGATAAAAAAAAATAGGTTTGTAATGGTTTATTCGCTCATAATGTAGCGAAAACAAAAATAGAAAAAAGAGGTCGTATTGGTTTAATATTAAAAAAAATTGCGATTGACAATTTTTGAAAACAAAATTTTGAGCTTTCAGTTTTTTAATCTTTTTTTTTCCAATTAAAATTTATTTTGTTAAAAAATATATTACTAAATGAATAGAACAAAGAAGAAGAAATAATTGTTTTTTTTTTTATTTTAAGAAAATAAATTTTATAGATCTTCGTCTTCTTCTGGTAATGGTGCGTTCTTGGCTGCTTCGATTTCTTGTTCGTATCTTTTTATTGTTTCAGGATCCATTTGAACCTCTGGAGGTTCCAACGCTGGCATGGCAACAAATTCCAAATTTGCATCACCGGCTAATTTACGAGCTAACCACAAGAATGGTTTTTCAAAGTTGTAATTACTCTTGGCTGAGATGTCATAGTATTGTAGATTTTTCTTTCTGTGAAAAGTGATAGCCTTAGCTTTGACTTTTCTATCTTTGATATCGACTTTGTTACCGCACAAAACAATTGGAATATTTTCACATACTCTGACTAAATCCTTGTGCCATGTTGGTACATTTTTATAGGTGATACGTGATGTTACATCAAACATAATAATAGCACATTGACCTTGAATATAATAACCATCTCTTAAACCACCGAATTTCTCTTGGCCAGCAGTATCCCATACATTGAATGTAATTGGTCCTCTGTTTGTTGTGAATGAGAGCGGATGTACTTCAACACCGAGAGTGGCGACGTATTTTTTCTCGAATTCACCAGTCAAATGTCTCTTTACAAATGTTGTTTTACCAACACCACCGTCACCAACTAATACTAACTATTTTAAAAAATTAATTTTAAAATCAAATTTTTTTTTATAAAAATAAAAATTAAAGGACACATACTTTGAAAGTAACTGGTTCTGCAGACATAACTTTTTATAAAAATTTAAACTCCTATCTTAAACAACAAAGTAAAAAAATTTTAATAAAAACGGAACTTGGAGGGTTTTTATAGATAGAATTTTTTATTGTTATGGGTGAAAATATTTTATATTCTCGTATTTTCTTAGAAGAAAAAAAGGCTTATTTCAAAATGTAAAGAAATGCGTTCTGAAATTAAAAAATAAAGTATTTCATAATATTAAACTTTTTGAATTAAATGTGCTCATACCTAAGGTTTTAAATACATGCATTTGCATTCTTTTATTATTTTTTTTGTTCAAATTAAAAATAGAATTTGGAAGAAAATTGAAGAAAAATTGCAATTAAGAAACTTGCAATTTTAGCTTTTAGTTAGTTAGAGTACTTGCATTTGTTCAATTGAAATAATTTTGTTAAAAGAGCTTTTCTTTCTTTTTTTTTTCAAAGCATTATATTCTAGGATCCTTTTATACATTGATACAGGGGTTAAATATGATTAACTCATAACATCTTTTTTTCTTTATTAAATTGCATAATTTAGCACTTATTTTCGCAATTTTAATCTTTTTGTTTTCATAAAAAAAAATTTTTGTTTTTCAAAATATTAAAACTAAAGACCAAAATTTTGCTGCTTTCTAAGCAACAAAAAATTTGAGCCAACTAGTTGCTGCATGTGCTTATACGCGCTTTTAAAACAATTAGAAAAAACAAAAAAAGAGAGAGAAAATTTGAGTCAGTAATATTAAAACAGTTTAATAGATTCTTCAAAATCAAAATCTCAACTTTGTTTTTTCTAAACTTAAGCTTTATAAGAATCAAAAATTTTTTTTAACCAAAAAATTAAAATTCAATTAGTTCTAAAATTTTTTTTAGATAGATAGCAAATAATTTTTATTTTATAAATTGTCAATAATAAACAAAAATGAGTGAAACTGTTGCTTTTAAAGTAATTATCGACAAAAATATAAAATGTCAAAATTTAGAATTAAATGACGTTTATTTTTTTTTAATTTAAATAGTTAGTATTAGTTGGTGACGGTGGTGTTGGTAAAACAACATTTGTAAAGAGACATTTGACTGGTGAATTCGAGAAAAAATACGTCGCCACTCTCGGTGTTGAAGTACATCCGCTCTCATTCACAACAAACAGAGGACCAATTACATTCAATGTATGGGATACTGCTGGCCAAGAGAAATTCGGTGGTTTAAGAGATGGTTATTATATTCAAGGTCAATGTGCTATTATTATGTTTGATGTAACATCACGTATCACCTATAAAAATGTACCAACATGGCACAAGGATTTAGTCAGAGTATGTGAAAATATTCCAATTGTTTTGTGCGGTAACAAAGTCGATATCAAAGATAGAAAAGTCAAAGCTAAGGCTATCACTTTTCACAGAAAGAAAAATTTACAATACTATGACATCTCAGCCAAGAGTAATTACAACTTTGAAAAACCATTCTTGTGGTTAGCTCGTAAATTAGCCGGTGATGCAAATTTGGAATTTGTTGCCATGCCTGCTTTAGATCCCCCAGAGGTTCAAATGGACCCCGAATTAGTCAAGAAGTATGAGCAAGAAATCGAAGCTGCTAAAAATGCACCATTACCAGAAGAAGATGACGATTTGTAGACACTTTTTTTTTTAATTTTCAAAAATTTTTTTAATCTTTCTTTTAATTTTTCTTTATCTTTAGCTGCTCATTTATATTTTTGTATGTAAAAATTTTTCCTCCTTTCGTATTTTTTTTCTTAACTTCCTTAAAAAATTTTATTAAAAAAAAATAGATCAATATGTATTTATTGTATGATTTCAATTCTTTCGTTTATTTTAGCATCTATCTTTATTTTTTTGTATGAAATTCTTCTATATAAAACTAAATTTCAAAAATTGAATAATTTTATAATCTTTCAAAAATTCTAAAAAAATAAAATAAATTCGTATTTTCTACACAATAATTTTTCGAATCATTGATTTTTTTTGTTGATAAAAGAATTTTAGAAACCCGTAATTAGCTTCCTTATCTTAGTGAATGTTGCCTAGCATTTTTGTTTATCATTCCATTTAATGCGAAAATCAATAAAAAAAATAAATAAAGTCGCTAATCTTTCTTTGTCAGATGATAATTTTTAGTTACGATCAACTCAAATTTAATAAAATGAATTTTGTGCATTCTAAATAAAGGAATCTTCAATAAAATTAATTTCAGTTGTTAATTAAATTTATTGAATACAAGTCTAAGCCACAGTTCCTTAGAGTGTAAATTAAAAGTTTTGATAAACATGGAGTCCGATAAAGAAAAAGTGCCTCAAAAAAATAAAAATAACTTTTTTAAGTAAGTTTTATGTTGCAATTTTTTTTGTTGTAAAATCTTTCAGATTTTTTTGGTACTTGGGATTTTTTAATTGTTCTTCTTTTATAAAGCAAATATGATACTTCAACAATTTTTAGTCAAAAATATTGTAGTCATCTCATATAAATTTTATTTTGTCTCACGACCAAGTTTATTTTAGAAATAAGTTGATTTTTTGTTTAAGATAATGCTTTTGTTTAAGGATACGTTCAATTGGAATACTTTTGCTCAAAATTTTATTGTGTCAAGAAGTTAATTTTCAAATAAAAAAAAATTTTGAAAAAAATATTTGTATTTTGTGCGGAACTCTTGATAAAAATTGATTTTTGTGAAGAAAATTTTTCGCTGTGCGTAACATTTATGTTATTGTGGCTAGCATTTTTTTCATTGTGGGTACTAGGTAAACCCTTTTAAAAATTGTGCTCTAAACTGTTTTTTCTCAGAATGATATTATTATTGTTTTTTTTTTCGTGGAGAATCTTCCAAAATCTCTTCTTATAATAAAGTCCCTTAGCAACATTTTTCGCATAAATAATATTTCGAAATTACCATTAGAAATATAGAACGTGAAAAGAATCTCATGAATAGTTTCAAAACAGAAATATCAAAATACTTTAAAAACTTGATATAGTTGATGATTACCTAACGAAAAAATTTCTATAAAATAATTCAAGAGGAATGTTTTCCAAGCCAAAAACACCAATTTCATATTAAAAAGGTTTTTTTCCCTATTCTTTTTTTGGCAACTCCTAAACCTTGAATTTTTAATTAGTAAACACTGAATAATAAGAAATTTAAATTATTTTTTTTCCGAAGAAACTCCGGTGATTTTAAGTCACTCTTTTTGATTCTTTTAGAATAAAAAAAATTGGAGAAGAAATAATAAAAGAAAAGTCACGAACTTCATTTGAACGTCAATTAGTGACTTTTTCTTTTTCATGAACTTTTATCAACTTTAAGGAAAGTACAAAACTCTTATTTTTGAGATTCGTGAAATACAGTGTATCCCCGATTTTATGAACCTCGGTTGTATAGCAAAATTTAGTTCACAATATCGAAGGTTCATAAAATCGGGGTATACACTGTACTACTATTGTAACATTGATAAAGTCTTCAGATCAAAATAATTGTGAAATCCAAATATTTGCTAAAAAAGGAATCATCTTAAAGAGTTTTACTTTAAAAAAAAAATTCCAAATTTATTTTGAACAAGTTATATTTTTTAATAGCCAATATTTTTTTACCTAAAGCAAAATAAAGAATTACGTTTTTGACCCAACTGAAGATTTATACTACAATTGGTTAATTGTAATATCATTAGCAGTCTTATACAATTTGGTTTTTGTAATTGGACGTTCAGCTTTTGAGCTCTTACAAGAATATAATCCAATTATATGGTGGATATTAGATTATTCATGTGATCTAATCTACATAATTGATATCTTTGTTCGATTAAGAACAGGTGATTAACTTTTTTTTAAATTTTATTTTGGTTTTCACTTTTTTAAAGGTTACTTTATTTTTTTTCAAAATTTTTTCAGGATATTTAGAACAAGGACTTTTACTGAGAGACTTCAAAAAACTAGCTCTAACTTATCTTAAATCTTTTCAATTTAAATTAGACATTTTAAGTGTAATACCATTCGAGATTTTAAATTTATTTCTAACCAAAAACCTACGCCCGAACTATCGCTTTAATCGTTTAATTAAAATTAATCGACTCTTTGAATGTAGACTTAAAATAGAAACTCGTACTAGTTATCCATTTTTGTTTCGTATTATCTATCTAGTATTTGTCTTAGTTTTTCTAATACACTGGAATGCGTGCTTTTATTTTATGATAAGTAAAACAATTGGTTTAGGTTCGGATAAATGGGTTTTTAATAATCAAACTAATCATCCTCATAAACTTACTTTTCAATATATTTCATGTTTTCTATGGTCGACTCTTATGTTAACAACTATAGGAGAAGTTGAAAATCCGACGAACACTGTCGAGAGTCTAGTTATGGTAGTTAATTTTTTCATGGCTCTAGTACTCGTCGCTTCTTTAGTTGGTAATATAAGCTCAGTAATATCAAACATGAATATTGAAAACGATAAGTTTAAACGTAGAGTCGATGCTATTAAAAGTCTTATGAAACTTAGAAAAGTAAGCAAGAGTTTAGACACAAGAGTCATAAAGTGGTTTGATTATTTGCACAAGAATGAGCAAAATTTAGATGAAAATGAAATATTAAATAATTTACCAGATAAATTGGAAATTGAAATAGCATCTTATATTCATTTGGAAACACTTAGAAATATAAATATTTTTGCCGATTGTGAAGAGGGCTTATTGAGAGAATTAGTGACTAAATTAAGAATTCAAGTTTATAGTCCAGGTGATTATGTTTGTCGAAAGGGAGACATTGGTAAAGAAATGTTTATAATTAAGAAAGGTTTGTTAGACGTTGTTAGTGATGATGGTCAAAAAATTTTTGTAACTCTAAAACCTGGAGCTTTTTTTGGTGAAATTAGCATATTAAATATACCTGGTAATAAAATTGGAAATAGAAGAACTGCTAATGTTAGATCTGTGGGCTATTCGGATTTGTTAAGATTGAGCAAACAAGATCTATGGGATGTTTTAAATGATTATACAGCCAATAGAGATATGTTGATTGAAAGGGGAAAAGAAAAATTGCGAAAAGATAATTTATTAGATGAAGAGGTTATAACCAATAATGACAAAGTAGATAAAAATGTTGATAATGATGTTGATGATGAAATAAAGCCTTTTGAAGAATGTAAAATTGATCGTAAATTGGAATTAATTGAGAATAAATATGAAGCTTTGGCTGAAAAATTGGAAAATGTAATAAAAGATTTGAATGAAATTTTTGACGCAAAAAAGAAAAGAGTTCAGAATATTAAAGATATTTTTGATAAAAAAATTGGTATTAGTGTCTAGTAAACCTTTACTTTAAACCTCTGTAGTTAAATTCAAAATTTTTAAATTTAAATTTTATCTTATATGTATAAATTTTTTCTTTGAAAATATATTTTTCTAAACCAGAATTTTTCAATCTATTTAATTAATGCTATTAACCCAGTCTCGCGATAAATGTTAAAAATTACTCGGCCTGTAAACTAAGATAAGGTTGCCGAGATCATTATTTGAACTCCCTTTTTTAGACAAAACCAATATTATATTTTTGATTATGAGGGTCAACCAAGGTGATTGCAAAAAAAAAACTTGGACCTTCCCTTGTCTTATTTTTTTTTAAAAAAATAATTTTCTGATGTGCTGAAAAAGTTTTGGAGGATTATAATAAAGATGTGTGTTTCAAAGTTGTAATGAGTGTGTTAAAACGTCTTTTGAATGTGTTGAAATGGTTTTTAGACTGAAACAATTATCCCGAAAAAAAAAGTGTGTTAAAAAAATTTTAAATAGAAAATTTCAGTAAGTTTCCTATGTTCAAAACAGTATCCATTCTGACCATAATTATTTATCAAAATGTGTATTCTAAAGAAAGATCAAGCTGCTTTTCGACGATTAAAAAGTAGAAATTAGAAAATACTGTACTTCTTCTAGATTTTAATTTTAGGTATTTGGAGCCTGTTTCAATTTTATTCGAATATTATAAAAGGGAAAGGAGCATTAAACTTTCTCAAAATTTTTCAACGCTTGAATTTGTGAATTAACTTCAAAAGAGTTAAATAATACTTATTTTTTGATAAAGTTTTATTGTTATATTAATTCGAAATGAAAATATAAATTTCTAAAAGAGTAATTTTTATTTTTTAAGGCTTTTTAAAAGAGGGAACTCTAGTGAGAGATCTTAATGTTCTAATGAGTAAGACATTAAAAGAAAAACAATTTTATCTAATCGATTTGATGAGTATTTTACCAACTGATATTCTTTATTTCATTTTGAAAAATTATGACTTTTGGCCAATTATTCGTGCGAATCGTCTACTAAGAATAGCTAGAATTCTAGAATTTCGTTCTCAAACAGAAACATCGACAAACTTTCCTTATTTTTTTCGAATACTGACCATATTTACTTTTATTCTAATTATAATCCATTGGAATGCTTGCTTACTATTTTTATTAAACAAATACTTTGATGTATTCGATCAACGAAACATTCAATTTAACCGAGCCGTCGATTTTACGAACAATACTGTTGAGAATAAATTTTTTATTCAATATGCTGCATGCTTTTATAAATCGACACTTTTGCTTACAACAATTAGCAATATTGAACCGCCGAGTACTCTTTTAGAAATGCTTTATCTAACACTTAGTTTCCTAAATGGAGTTTTAGTATTTGCTTTAATAGTTGGTAGTATAACTGAGATAATCGATGATTTAAACATGAAGAGAAGTGAATTTCAAGAAAAAGTTGATGGTGTTAAAAATTACATGCAATTGGCTAAAGTGGATACATACTTACAAGAAAGAGTAATAAAATGGTTTAATCATTCTTGGTCGAATAATAGTGGCATGGATGAAAAAGTTATTTTTGAAGAGTTTTTACCAGAAAATTTACAAGCTGAAATAGCTATGAATATTCATTTAGAAACTTTGAAACGAGTTAATATATTTCAAGATTGTGAGCCAGGGTTATTACAACAATTAGTAACGCGGCTTAAATTAAGAGTTTATAGTCCATCGGATTTTATATGTAGAAAAGGTGACATTGGTAGAGAGATGTATATTATTAAAAGTGGAAAATTAAGTGTTGTTTCAGATGATTGTAAGAAAGTTTTTGCTACATTAAGTGAAGGTAGTTGTTTTGGAGAAATAAGTATTTTAGATATTGAAGGTAGTAAATCGGGAAATCGTCGTACGGCAAATGTTATTTCAGTGGGCTATTCTGATTTATTTTGTTTGACTAAAGGAGATTTGTGGCAAGTATTGGCTGAGTATCCGTTGGCAAAAGAGGCACTTTTAGAAAAAGGTAGGTCAATTTTGAGGAAAGATGGCTTGCTAATTGAAGCCAATACGGTAGAGGCAGAAAAAATTAAAAAAAGAAAAGAGAATATAAGTGAATATGCCAATTTTACTAGGGATGAATTGGACAATTTTGACAAGCGTATTGATTATATTAAAGATTTGATTAAACGAGGTATGATTCTTTTGGATTCAAGAATTGAAAAGTCAGAGAACAAAATCAAAAATTTGAATTAATTTCTTTGATACATTTTTTAAATAAAAAATATTGAGTTGTCTGTGTTAAAAAAATTTTAAATTATTTTTTGTCAAAAAATTAAAACCAGTCAGAATTAAAATTGCTACTTCAATTAAAAAGTCTTCAAAAATTGTAAAAACTTAAAACATTTGTAAAGACTATCGAATTCGATTTAAGATAAAAATCCATCGTAGAATTATTTAATTCTTTCGATTAACCAAAAAAGTTTTATTGGAAAAATATAAATTAAAATTATAAAAAAAGACGAAATTTAAAAAAGAAGCTATAATAACTGTGGTTTTACTTTTACTCTATCAATTACATATTGCGGCATGCAAAAAACTGGATTGACTTCTTTCAAGGCATCCGGAAATGCTTTTATAAGTGATAAACCTGCGAATGCAAATAAAGTATGAAATGGATCAGGCTACAAAAAAAATATAAATAAATATAAAAAATTGATAATTTATTGGTTTATTTCTTGTAAAAATTACCATATTACCAGGTCGATCCGAGAATCCTCCAGTCTCATCATCTTGACATGAAATAATGTATTCTCTAAGCTTCTCAATGTTAATCCATTCAAGTTTGCCAATTATTTTTAATGACGATATTACCCACCAACTGTAACATACATCTTGTAATTTCTCTGGTCTACCATTTAAACCACCTGAAGGTAGTTGTCGTTCGGCCAACCACCATCCGAGTAAATCTACATTAATCATGTGTAAACGATTTAAAATTGATAAGAATCCTACGCAGCAATATATCTTTAAAAGTTTTCAAAATATTTTTTTTATTATTGCATTAAAATTTATTTAATACTTGTCCGGCATGAGACTCTGTCCCTGGTAAACAACCAAAACCACCGTCAAAATTCATACAGCTCAAAACAAATGTAACTGCTTTTTCTATATTGATTCTATCTAAAGCATTCTTAAATAAAAAAAATAATTTTTTTTATTTAAAATTTCTTTTAAGGTCCTCTTACTAATAAAGATAATGCTGCCACCGCACAAAATGAAAATCGAGTGTCTATTTCTCCTTTTTAACAAAATAAGTTTTTATTTGATATTTAATTTTTTTTAATTTAATTATTAATTACCCCAACAGTCACCAGAAAAACTTCCGTCTTCCTGTTGTAAATTTGAAATATATTCAATTAATTTTTCACTATTTATCTCATTTAAGACATTATAGGTTATGGCTATCTTTCAAAAATAAATTGTTTTAAATTTTTGTTTTTTTAGTTTTAAAAAAAAAATAAAGAAACTTGAACAGCACTAAGTGAATACAAAAGATGAGGATCATGTGCATCACAAGGTGAAAAGCCACCTTAAAAAAAATAAAAATTTGTAATTAAAAATTATGGACATTTATAAAAAAAAATATAAAAACCATTTTCATGTTGATTGCGTTTAAGATAATCGACTATTTCACTTTTATTTAGTTTATCTAATGACTTGACTAAATCAAGAAATGTTACACTCCAATAGAGTCCACTCATTCTCAAATAATCAGACATTTCGTATTCCTTTTAAAAATTCAAGTCACTCAAATTATTAATGGGCAATCAAAATCTAAGCAAAAAGTTACATATTGGTCGTGGGTTTTCCCGTAGTTAACAATAAAATCGACATGTTTTTGAATGAGCAATTCCTTTTGGTTTGATTGCATGTTTAAGAAAAAGTTTTACAATTTCAAATGAGAAATTATCAGTTATTAGATGAAATTATTTATTTTTTTAATTAGAATTACTAAATATTTCAAAAAAATATTTTTTAAACAAGCTATTTATTATTTTTAAAATTTAATAATTCTAAGTTTAGCGACAAAATTTACTTTAATTTATTTCAAGTGTGATTCAAGTATTTGTCACGAGTTTTCGTGGTTTGCTCGAAAATTTCTAATTCTTTGAAAAAGATCTGTTTATTTTTTGCACTTTAAACTTATTTACAGTAAGGGACATTCACAGGTGCACTTCATGAAGGTTCATGAACCTTCCCAGCGAACTTAAATTCCCCACACTTTCAACGCTTCCTGCGAATTCCCATGAACCTCATGTCCCTTACTGTACATCAATTTAATAAATAAATTCGCACATTCACTATAACTTCCAAATAAACTTTCTGATTATCATTCGTAAAAAATTATTAAAAATACTAAAAAAATTTTATTCAGTAAAAAAAAATTTAAAATATAATCTTTATTTTATTATTTTTTTTAATTTTAAAACTTTTGTAGAATATTTGGCCAAAAATTTGAACTTTTTTAATTTCTGATGAGTAAGACCCTTGAAAAAAATTTCTAAAATCTATTTCTTTTAATAAGAAGCTCTGTGTGTTTTTTATGAGCTTTAAATAAAAAAAAAACTCTGTTATATGATAGATGAGAATATTTTGTTTTCCCCCTTATTTTCCTCCTTCTAAACATCCCCATAGAAAGCCACATACTCTGAAAGGTCTCGAAAGAAGTTGAAATTCACATTTATTTAGCTTGAAAAAAATAAATAAAGAGACGGTCACTTAAATGTTTTCTTTATTTGTGAAAAAGTTAAAAACACATAAAATTTAAAATTCGTTGGATCATTATTTAACTGTGAAAAAAAACTTTAAAAATAGAAAAATGCATGCATCAAAAATCAAAATTTTAAGAATAAATGCGCCAAAAAAGCAGTTTTTAAAGCGATTGGCAACACTTAAAAATAAATAAAAAATAATTTTATCCTTTTGATTAGACTCTCTATTAAATTTAGCTATGAAAAATTGAAAATTCATTTATTTGGGGGTGCATCAATTGTTAAAATTTTTTGTTTTAATGCAATGCGTTCCTATTCAAGGTATTACGGTATAACCTACTTAAGCAAAAATATAAAATTTTCAAATTAAAATATTCCTAGACATTTTATGTAATTGTTTATCCGATGTTTTCAAACGGCTTTTTGAATTTAAGATTTATTTAATTTTTTTAAAGTTAAAGTTGGAAAAAATTTCAGCTAAGCAAAAAAATATTTATTTTTAAATTTTTGTACCGAAAAAGCTTAGTTTATTTTTTTTATCTCTGTTTAAGTGTTATTTTTTTATTTTCACTTTTTTTATGTGACTTTAATCCGTGGCTGAGAAGTTCATTTCGGTTGACTCATTTCAATTCGTTCAATTTGATATAATTTTTTTATTTTTCTACTTTTCCTTAAGCTTTAAATTGCTACGCCGAAATTTGAAATTTTTTTTTAACTCCTTATTTATCTATGACCAGAAAATTGATAATGTTACGTTTATTTTGATTTGAAAAAATTCCCGGTGATTGATATGAACGCCGCTTTAAAAAGTCTATTTGAAATAAACATCATTTTAAAGAGAAATACAATTCTTGTTAAATCAAACTAATTCAAAATTAAGTCAGTTCTGAAAAAAAGTTCCATTAGAAAAAAAAATTTTTTTTTTCGTTTTTTTTGGATGTAGCATAAATGTTAACAAAATGTTAATAGCAAATTGACTAACGTAGAGTAAAATTTATGAAACTTTTAAGTTTCAACCATATTGGTTAAGGCTTTTTTTTTAAATATTTTTATCATATGATTCGAAGTGTGAAGACGAATCAAAGTAAAAATGATCATTCGAATAAAAAAATTCAAATCAGCTGTGAAGATATTAAATTAAGAAGGGAAGTGAAAAATCGCGCGAAGTGATGCCAACTCTTTTTCAATGAATGTTGATTATTAAAATGTAAAATAGCTATTAGAATCAAGTTAAATTTCAATTTTCAAATTTTAGTTTCAATAAATTAAAGTTAAAGATTTTTAATCAAAATAAAAAATGCTCTTTTTTTTTTTAATTTAAAGTTGGAAATATTATAGAGATTATATTTTTTCCAATTTAACAATGAACAAAAAGATAAATATTTAATTAGAATATTCAAGGATATAATTTTTTTACTTCTTATTTAATCCCAATATATGTTTATCTTTAACAAAAATTTTATTAATAATGTCCGAAAATTAAACAACAACAATAACAACAAAAACTAAGACTAAGAAAGGCTTTTGATTCATTTATTTTTGGCAAATCCAATGGTTTAATGTTTATTTTTATATTATTGAATAAACAAATTATTTATTATTTACCTAACAAATCATTATGAAACGCTAGAAAATCTCGGAAATTACATGTTATTTCATTTTGCCTAATTCTTTATCTATTTATCCAATCTTTCTCCAATAAGGGATTTAGAATAACCCTTAAATATAAAAGCTAAAATTTACTTTACATAATACAATTTAATCTTAACTAATCTCACAATTAATTAAGAAAATCAAAAATTATCAAAAGTATATTTTTATTAGTTGTGGGGTCTATTCATTTTATTTTTTCGAATTTCTAGTTTCCTATCATCATTCCTAGCTTAAGCAAGATCTCATCACACATACACTGATCAGTAAAATTTTTATTTTACTTCGAATATAAGAAAAAAAATCCAAAACGCAAACATTTTAGTTCAGAAGAACAACGCCAATCGCTAACAAACAAACAAGAAAATATTTATGCGTCCTTTAAATAAATAGACGAATAAATAATAAAAAAAAAACAATCAAAAACTAGGTAGAATATCCCAAAATTATAGGAAGTCGACGAAGAAAAAAAATTAATAACAAACAAACAAATACTAAAATACAGTGATAATAATTTTGTGTTGTTTTTGTTGTGTTTCTTCCTTAAAATAGTCCAAATTATTTCTATCTATTGAGAGATAAAAATATATATATTTTTACTTTGTCTCCCTTCAATTTGTTCAATTTACTTATTTGCTTATATTTTGAAAACATCGATCACTTTAAGAATATCATGAACGCTATTTTTCTTTTTCTCTTAAGGTCTACTAATAGAAAATACCTATTCGTTTTTTTTTGTTTAATAATTTTACTCGAGACCAAAATCCTAATACAAACAATTTGGGGATTTTTATATTATTTATTTAAAATAAGTGATAAACTAGATAGTCTAGAAATTATGCTACAACTTTTTTTTTTTTACGAAAATTGTATCTATGTGTTATTTGAAAAAAAATAAGGAAATTTTATTATTGTTATTATTTGGTAGGAGACCTAGTCTTTTAATTGCATTAGGACGAAACTTTGAATAATAAGATTAATGATTAAGTTTCTTTTTTTTTTTTGTTGTGTTTCTCTTTTCAATTTATATTAAGATTTTTATTTTGCGCAAATTAATTTGAAAAAGGTTTTAAGTTAACACGGTTAATTTTTGATCCCAGTATACCTCAATAAAAAAATAAAGAAATATTTTTTTTATTAATTTAGAATTTAATAAAAAAAATAAATAAAATTACTTTAGTTTTTTTTGCTTTCGATTGGTGGTAATCGAAAAAAAATGGCGTATGGTATGGACACTGGTCAGCTGGAGTCACCGGCTGATCGTTATGGCAAGGGCTCGAAATTTTACAAAAATACCAAACGTGTTCTCAAAGTTTTGGCATATTTTTTCTATTTTTTACTTGTTTTGTGCTCAGCTGTTGCTAGCAAAGGCTCATTTTTATTAATGACACAATCACTTGGTAATCCTAAACAAGTAAGTTGCATCATGCAATTTTTTTAAAATTTTTATTCAAAATTTTCAAACGGAATTTCTTGGGAAAATAGGGTTAGAAATGATCAATTTTGTCACATTAATTTATAATTTTTTATTTCAGTTAATAAATTGAGTGGCTAAATTGGTATTCTAATAAAGTGATAAAAATAATTGGGAGTCGAAAAATTGCCAAAAGCTATTTTTTTCACATTTTATTTGCAAATGAAAAAAATAAATTCAAACAAATTAACTGAAGGTCGCCAAAGTTTGGGGTCCTTTAAAAAAAATAGTAAATTTTGAAGAACCTATGATATTTATTAAGGTTAAATTAGGACAAGTCCTTTAAACTAAATATCCAGAAAAATTAATTTTAACTCAAGAAAATTGTTCGAATTTATTTTCCATCTTTTTTGGGGCCCATAAGTTCTAGATTCCAAAAAAAATGATTGAAATTTTCATAATTTTTCAATCGTTTTATGGCAAAAAAAATTGTTTTTTTGGAAATTAAAATTATTTTTTTTTCTTAAAGGAAAGACAATATGCTAGTAGATGGTCAATGTTGATAACAGCGGCTATTTGTATTCCATATATATTCATTTTTATGGAATCAATAGCACATAGTTTATTTCGTAATAGAAAAGGTCCATCTATATTCGATATCATGATTGTATTCTTTGTCGAAGGCATACATTCATTTGGTCTTAGTTTGCTAGTTTTTCGCGTTTTGCCAAGTTGTGATGTTGTACGCGCTGTTTTACTTATGAATTGTTTGTGTATAGTACCCGGTTTTTGTAAAATAATGTTTTCGAAAAATAGTGCTGGTGCTGTTGGTAAAGCCATGATTGTATTTATTGACTTTCTAGCTCTAGTCGCTCAATGTACTGTATTTTTTGTCATCACTGGCACTGAGTACACAGCGTTTATAGAAAAATCAATGTTTACAACAACTGCTTCACCGTCAAATGACGCTAAACAAGTCGATGTTTCAGATCCTTTTGCCGATCGCCAAATGGGTGATGAAAAACCAAAATGGAAAGGATCATGGGAGGCTCCATTTGCTCTTATTTTCACATCGATTGCCTGGTGGGAAAATTATGTAGATCGAGATATTAAATTCGGTTGTATAAACATGCCTTTTGCAACTTATAAACGTCATTTACAATCAGTACGCTCAAAGGTCAACATAGGTGCTAGTTTATGGAAAATAGCTTTGACTATCACTTTTAGTTTCGTAATGTTACCAAGTAAAAAATTCGAAAATGCTTTTGTTAGAATGCCAATTATTTCTGAAGTCGCTGCAACAACTCCAGTATCGAGTAATAGTGATTCTAATTTTGATTTCGGTGGATTAGATACGGATGCAGATGCTCTAATAGGTCATAACTTAAATAAGAGACAAGATAATTTTTTTCAAACAACCACGGCTTTAATGTCTGTAGCAATGCATTTGGAATCTGTTTTAACAGTGCCCAATAATGCATGGAATAATCCAACTACTCCGAATTTATTTGATTTTATTGCAGTCAAAGAAAAAACTGCTGATGATTATTGGAAGACTATAAGTCCTTTTGTACCATTTATAGTACATTTTTTTGCCACTGGTCTATGTTATTATTTTTCTAAATCAGCGTGTAAAATGTGCATGCAAAAAATGGCTTTTGCTTTGCCATTAACACTAGCCACACCAGTAACAATTGGTATTTATTTAGCCATTTGTAATGGTGGTATAGATAGGATTGATTTCATTAAGGATATGATGTATTGGGAATGTTCTGAGACATTTACGAAAGGTAATCTTAAATGGCAGTTAATATTTGGCTTAGGTCTATGGTGGTTGTCTGAGATATGGATAGCTGTGCATGCATGGTTCCCAGAAAATAAAAGATTAGCATCGACTGAAGTTTTATTTGTGACGCCACAATATGACAGTGCACTTATTGAACAATCCTTATTATTAAATAGGCGACGAAATGAAAAAGAATATTCGAAACGAAAATTAGAAGAGCATTTTGAAGAGTTGGATATAGTCGATGGCATATCGGCATTGGAGAGTGATAAACAATTTGACGTAGTGCCTAAATTATATTTATGTGGTACTCTATGGCATGAGACTAGAAGTGAAATGATTCAAATTCTAAAATCAATTATGAGAATGGATATAGATCAAAGTGCAAGAAAAAAAGCCAAAGAATATTTTAATATAATTGATCCGGATTATTACGAAATAGAATCACATATATTTTTCGATGATGCATTCGAAAAAAATGACAAAGGCGAAAAGACTATTAATTCTTTTGTTAAAGAGTTAATTGGTGCTATTGACAAAGCAGCTAGTATTGTTCATGATATTGAAGGGATGAAAATGACTGCACCAATTAAATCACCAACACCTTATGGTGGTCGATTGACGTGGAAATTACCTGGTGGTAATTTATTAATTGTTCATTTGAAGGATAAAAAGAGAGTTCTTAAGAGAAAAAGATGGAGTATGGTCATGTACATGTATTATTTATTAGGTTATCGTCTACTTGGTAAATGTGAGGATCGTTTACAAGCTTTGTATAAAATGGTCGAAGAAGATCCGAGAAGAAGAAAACATAGAAGACATATTGCTCAAAATGAAGAATTACATATTTATTATAAGGATGTCCTTGGACCTAAACTACTTATTGAGGTATTTTTGAAATAAATTTTATCTTCTTAATTTATCATTAATTATTTTTATAGAAGAAATTTAACTTCAAATAATTCTGAATTTTTAACATTACAAAAAAAAACTCAACATTTTCTTGTTGGACTTAAACTTTTATTTCGGAAAATTTTTTTTTTTTTACAAGAATAGGCTCCAGTTAATGTTTTGAATAATTTTAACCATTGAAAATGTTTTGAATAATTTTTATTAATGCAAAAAATTATTCAAAACTTGAAAAATTTAGTTTTCGAAAATAACTGTAAATCATTTGCTCAATATTTATTTTCTTTTACTAGGCTGAAAATACGTATATTTTAACAATGGACGGTGATGTTGATTTTGGACCTGATTCAGTGCGTATGTTGATAGATCGTATGAAAAAGAATAAAAAAGTCGGTGCTGCCTGTGGTCGTATACATCCAATAGGTACAGGTCCATTAATATGGTTTCAAAAAATGGAATACGCTATTTCGTATTGGTTACAAAAAACTACAGAACATAGTTTAGGCTGTGTTTTATGTGCTCCAGGATGTTTTTGTTTATACCGTGCATCGGCTTTGATGGATGATAACGTAATGGCCATGTTTGCTAAAAAACCCGAAGAACCAGATGATATTTTGTTACAAGATTTAGGTGAAGATCGTTGGCTGTCTCGTTTACTAATAGAACAAGGTTATAAAGTAGAATACTGTGCTGCATCTGATGCTTATACTCACGCTCCTGAGACCATAACTGAATATTTTAATCAGCGTAGACGTTGGATACCATCTACTTTAGGCAATACTGTATGTTTCTTGAAAAACTACCGTAGAACTATTCGAGTTAACGATAACGTGTCATTTTTATGTGTCTTATATCACATGAGCTTTTTAGCCTCTTATATCCTAAGTCCAGCTACAATTACCATTGCCATAGCTGATGCTTTTAATGCTACAACAGACATTGATATGTGGGGTTCTTTTATACTGGCCTGTCTACCTGCAGTTATATTCTTAGTAGTTTGTTATCAAGATTGGAAAGAAGAAATTAAAATAGGTTTTGCTGCTATGCTTGGTACATACTATTCAATACTTATGATGATTGTAGTAGTTGGTACCATAGTACGTGTGGTCGATGGCTCTTGGAAAACAACAGCTGTACTTTTCCTATTAATTATGGCAGTTATTTTCTTTTTGACTGCCATTTGTCATCCCTTTGAGCTTGATTGTGTCAAACCGAGTTTCCTATTTTTCCTATGTATTCCAGCTAGTTATATTCTAATTATCATTTACTCATTGACAAATATGAATCAGACTAATTGGGGCACTAGGGATAATGTTTATGTCCCTCAGAAGCGGAAAAAAATTAATCTGGATGAAAATGATGTTAAGGAATTAGAGAAACAATTAAGTGATGCAAAGGCCAATAATGAATTGGTTAATAAAATAGAAGAATTGCTTGAACAAGGAGCTAGTAATTCACAAGATGAGTTATTACTTCAAATTTTGGCCGCTTTGGAACGTTTAGAAACGAAAGAGACAATTGATAAACAACTTGAAAACGGTGTCGATGTCGAAAAGCTTATAGAAAATCAATATAATAATAATGGTGTTGGAAATAATGCAAATTTGGCTAATTTATTAAATGGTTTGAATAATCAGAATAAGAATGAGAATGAAGATAATCCAAGTGCTTTTTGGTTGACACAAGAAGAAGTTCTCAAATTTTCTGATTGTGTCGAATTGGTAGATAGTGAAAAAGTTTTTTGGAAAAAATTGATCAAAAAATATTTAACTGTGGATAAATTGGAACCACCGGCTAAGCATAAATTGCAAGTTAGTTTAAATGAAATGAGAGATCGTGGTGTTTTTGCTTTTTTTATGCTTAACGCTTTATGGATTGCATTTGTGTTCCCAGTTTTATTAGCTCAAGATCGTTTGAAAGATATGTTATACATTCCAATTCCAATACCGTCATTGTACTATCAACCAGTACTTATAGAACCGTTGGGTGTGCTACACTTGGCTTTCTTTACATTTATTTCATTAGTACAATTTTTCTCTATGTTGTGTCATCGTTATAACACATTCCAACACATTTTGGCATCGACTAAATTGAGATCAAATATTCACGAGGGCATGAGAATAGAAGACATTATCGATACGGTTAAAATGTTACAACAAATTAAGCCTATTGATGAAGAAGCCGAACCAATGCCGGATTACAGTGATGAGGAAATAGACAAAGCGTCTGATGATGCTAGTGAATCAGACGAAGTAATGATTAATGGAAAACCGGTCAACGATATAGACAACGTAATTTTAAATCATGGATTTTAATTTTGAAAAAAAAAATTTTAATTCTTGTTTTTTTTTATAGCAGAATTATGACTCGAACTTTTTGAGACAAAGACTTAATAAACATGGTCATGATAATCCAGCATTTATTGATGATTATGACTCTAAGCCTTATGGTAAGTACTTATCTTTATTTTAAGATTTTGTGGACCTTATTTTTTATAAAATTTTTAAAAAATATTGTAGGTGATGGCAGATCCAAAAGTGACGAAAGAATGTTAGAAAAATCTAAATCAGCAGATCCGAATGCTCAAAAACGCAATAGAAGAAGTCGTCGTTTACAAAAGAAAAATTCATTGGATGTTAACTTTAGAAGAAGATTCTCGATGTTACGCGATGGTAATGCAGCAGCAAATAATATTTACAATGAATCCATTAGTGGTTTTAATGGAATTGATTTGGACATGTCTGTAAATGGTATTGGCGGTGGTCCAATGGGTCGTGAATCAAGAGCTAGTGGTATGTTTGGTCCACGTGCATCTAGTACGAATATGTCAAATAATAAAATAATTGACAAGCGCTTCAATAAAATGATTTTCAATATGCATGGTATTCCAGTAAGTGGTAATATTTCGAGTAATAAGAAGCAAAAAGAAACAAATCAATCGGAGAATGAGCAACCAAAGAAAAAAGACAAGAAAAAGAAGAATCAAAATGTTGTCGAAGAACACGTTTAATAACTAATAACAATTTTCCTTATTTAAGGAAAATAAAAAAAATAAGGGACAAAAAAAACACAAAATATTTCAACAAAAAAATTCGATTTTTCTTTTTTTATAAAATTAACTTAATTTTTTTTTTTATTTATTTAAATTTTTTGAAAGAATTTCTTTGTTGATTTTTTATATGAATACGAATATTTTTTCGCCTTTAAAAAAATTAAGGGTTTAATTTTTTTTTTCAAATTTAGAATAAAATTTTATAAATTAATTTTTGTCAAAATCTTTTGCTTATGTGTTGATCCGTGTTAGGCAAATGGAAATACTGGACTTTAAAACTTTTTCAGACTAGAAATCAAATAATTTTTTTGAAGAAAATAGTGAGTTAAGAAAAGGTGAAATAATTCGGAAGTCGGTATTGAACATCATTTTATATTAATTCCAATCATTTATTTTAGTTTTTAGTGTTCAATGACCAACAGAAAACATAATTGTAGTAGTTTACGAATTGAAATTTCCTTGCGAAACTCAACCCTAGAAATATCAACAAGCTGTATTGATCATGTACAGTACAATCCAAAAAAAAGTTGACGAAAACATGAACAATGTTTACACTCAGATTCAAAGCAGTTTCGAACGACACAGAACATAAACAAAACCGAAACAATTATTAAAGATATAAGCAAAATATTGCTGTTTTTTTAGATTGTTTAGAAACATGTTTCTGTGTATGTTTTACAGTAAAATCCGAAACAAAGTTAACGAAAACATAAACAATGTTTAAACAGAGCATACACAAAACCGAGACAGAACCGAAACAAAAACAACACAGAACAGAAACAAAATCGACACAAAACCAACACAAAACCATTTTAAACTGTTTAGTTTCGGTTTGGTTTTGTTTTGTGTATGTTCTGTATAAACAGTGTTTAAACAGGTCGTTAACTTTGTTTTGGACTGTACTGTAAAAATTTTTGTGTCTGTTCTGTTTAAACAGTTTTTAAACTATAACTAAATGTATTTTCACCACTTTTTGTTCTTGATCCACATTCAATCATTTGATCTTTATTTCTTAAATCATATTTCAGATTTCGAGTCTCATTTTTAACTAACTGTTCTTTTAAAAGTGGTGGTGAGTTAGAAAAATTAATTATCTTGAAAGAAAATGTTAACATTCGTTCTAGGGCTCTATGCTGAAAAGCAAAAAGACCATATTTTTCCAACAAGTTATTTAATTCATTAAAATTCGATGTAGTTTGAGTAATTTATAAATACATAAATAGAAGCAATTCGCTAATCGCTGTATTGCTTCTTTAGAAAAATACAAAACTAATGTAAATACATAGTCAAAGTAAGGTAAAATAAATGTTTTAAAAAATTGAATTTTTACAGAAGTACATAAATAAAATAATCTTTTTATCGAAAAAAGTTTTTTATTTACAGCAAGACAGACTTCTGAAACTAATTTCATAAAATTTAGTTTATCATCAATAGTAAAACCTAAAAGTCTAAACTCGCTAACAACATCAATTGAAGCGCCCTTGATTTCAATTTTTTTAGGGATTTCTATTTTTTTTTAGTAAAAATCATAAAAAATGTCTTATTCCAGTTTATATCGACCTTATTAAAGTAACCCCTGGTCACATTTTCTTGTGAACAGCTGATCACATAGTCACCAAGACCCTCAAACTTAATCATAAAAATTTAAAAATTAGAAAAATCTTGAAAAAGATAGTTAATTTTGCGAAAAACATTCTTTATTTTTTCTGCGTAATTTCTCGAAATAATTTTGGTTTAATCAAAGGAAAGGTAACCCTCATTATAATGGTAACGGTAAACTCACGCTAAGACCTTTTTTTTCAAAGCAAGTGCTGTATTAAGTATTATCCACGAAAAAGACCAGCAAAACACCAAGTGATTATTTGAGATCTCAAATTTCAAATTTAATTATCGAATTGTTTTTTTAATTTGCTTTTTCTTAGGTTAAGCTCAAACCAGACAATTGCTTATTCAAGTTTTGATAAGGTTTAAGTTTTTCAAAAACATTTGATTTGGTAAGGACTTTTATCACAAAATCTTCTTTTTTTGAAACACTCATCTTTTCGACTTATAAAAACCGAAAGTATACTAGCGAAAATTTCTAAAAAAGAATATCTTTTTTCATTAAATATTGAAATTTTAAGAAGATTATTAGAACAGTCTTGTTATTTTTTTATTAATGACTATATATGCTCAAGCAAAAAAAAAATTTATATTAAAAAATAAATCCTTAATAATAGTTTTCTAAATTATCTTCTCAATAAATGATATTTATATCAAATATAGTGATTTATGAAAAAATAAATTAGCTTTATTCAAAAAAGCCCAACAATTTCAAGAGAAAATCAATTTCTCCTTAAATACCTTCTAGATAACTTTCAAAATATTCTTAGAAATAAATACTTACTAGGCAGCTTAATAATTTAAAAAAAAATTTCCAGTTGATAGAATTGAACAAATTCAAATGAAATTGTTAAATATTCCGTCAATAATTAATTACTTGAAAAAATGACACTATTTTAGTAAAGAGAGGCTGATAATGATATTTTTCTTTATTTTTTATAATTTCATTTTTTTTTCGTGCCAAATTAAGCAAAAGTTTACTATTTTCTGATGTAATAAGGATAAAGAACCTTTTTTTTTAATCAAAAATTAAAAAATAAACGTTTATCAAAACTTGTCGATCAGTAAAAAAAATAAATGCTGCAATGTTTTTTTGTTTTTTTTTAATACTTAAAATTTATTCTCTTCGTTTCCAAACAAATGCAACCAATAAATTACTCAATAAAAACAGCAACAAATCCTAAGTAAATCAAATAATTTGAATTTTTTAATCTAAAATTGATTTTTATCAATGTCTATTTTACAAAAATAAAAAAAAAGCATTTTTTTTTTTCTTAATACAGAAATAAAAACTTTTTTTTTTAAATTGTTTAAATATTTGTATTCATAATTTTATGAATTCTTTACAAATTTTATAAAAATTTATTTCCTTAATCTCTTTTTCCTAAAAATACTTTTTATCTTTTTCGAAATCACAAGAAAAGCTTTACTTTCTATAAGAATCCCAAAATAAAAAACATCAAAATTTTTTAAAATTTATTTTCGACTTCAATTCTAATCTATTCAATAACCACCCAGTATCATACTATTTATAATAATTATTTATTTGAAATCATTTTAAATTTACTGTAAGTACCTATTTTTTACATGTAAATAAAGTAAATTTTCGCAATATTTTAAGAAGTTTTTACGAATGAATTAAATGCAAAATTATGTAATCTTAAAAAAGCTAGAATAGTTTTATTAACAAATTGATACTTTAATTTTATTATCCTTCTTTAATGTACCCATTTTTGACATTGGAAAACATGTCAAATCTATTTTTATAAGTTTTGGTCCTGTATACTTTTGTTACGAAACGGATTTTGTCATGCGTAACAAAATAATTTTTTTTGAGAAGCAAAAAATAATAAATTCGTGATAAAAGTAAAGTATCGTAAATTAAAAAAAAAGTATAAAAAAGTTGGTTATCTCTAAAACACGGAAAGGGAACAACTGAAACGGAAAATACTAAACTAAGGAACTAGAATTTTTTGTACCTAAAATACGGAATTTGACTACCGGAACAAGTCCCTAAAATCGGAACTGGAATCGACTAAAATATGAAATAGAAAGAAGGAATAAAAATTTTTTTTTTAAAATAATTTTAATGTCCCAAAAATTCTATAAGTCAATTATATCCTGATAAAATACAGAAAAGTTAAAGGGTTAGGGGTACTTTTTCCACGATAAAAAAATGGGTACTTTTTCCACGATTTCAAAAAGGTACTTTTCCCCCGATTTATGAAAATTATTGAGTTTTAATTATTTTTCATGGTGATAATTAAAAAATAAGTTATTTAATAATTAAATTTCCATTTAAATTAAATTTGAACTATTTATTTAAAATTTTTAACTTTGATTTGCAAATTCTAAAATGGAAAATTTTGAATACATTAAATCCAACACATAGAAAGAAGAATATCAAAATGAGGAGAAAAATAAGAATGAGAAAAAAGGTTTACAAGTATTAAAGAGGTCATCTTTATTATAAACATAGAATAAACAAAGGGAGCATTTATTGGATATGTGTCCAAACTAAAAAGGAATCTAAGTGTAAAGGATCAATTACAATTTCTGATAACGAGCAAATTGCATCAGAAGTACCCCGTAACGACCATGATTCATTAACAGAAAATGAAATAATTGTTTTAAGATTTTAGTTAAATAATATAGTTTGATTAGAGAATAAAAAAATTGGTTTTAAAAAAAAAATTTTTTCTACTAATTCAAAAAGGTACTTTTTTCCCGAAAATTCTAAAAATTAAATTAAGGTTACTTTTTCCACTAAAATTTGGACAGTGGAAAAATTACCGTGGAAAAAGTAAACGTCACGAGTTAAAGTTGTTTCAGTTTTCAAAGAATTATTTTTAAGAGTATGACTAATATTTTAAATTTCATAATGGATGTTATGAATTCTGGTTAACTTTTAGATATGACTAAACCGTTTCTTAAAATTAGAACTATAAAAAATAAATTTAAATTAAGTATTTAAAAGTTTTTTTGTTTAGGATTGGTGTTGCAAATTCAAAATTTTAATAATTTTTAAAAAATTTTAAAAATTTATCAATTTTGATTATTTATTGCTAAAAAACCGTCAAGAATTAGGAAAAAATAAAACGAGAAATACAAATAACAGGTATTATTTTAGTTTATTTCGGAATTGAGCGTATAAAATTAAATATTCGCTTAGTAAATTTTATTTTACTTTAAGCATCAGAATATAGAATTTATTTATAAACCCATAAAATGCCTTTTTTAGATAACAAAAAAAATATCATGTGATTTTTTTTTTAATTTGTAACTAAAGATTCTTATAAAGAGATTTAAGACCTAAATTTTGGTTCAAAAATTATTCTTTTTTGATTATTAGCCGTTCGGCCTTTTAATTTTAAAGGTTCCTAGTTTTCGTTCAAATAGTAGAAAAAACTTGCCAAATTGAAAAATGAGTAAAAATTTTACTTTGCCACAATTTTTGCCAAAAAGATGTAATATTGATATATTATTGAGGAATTTTTATCCACTTGGTCACAAGAAATCGAAAATTCTATTCACAAAAATAAATTGCTCTAACCCTAAAAATAAGAAAATTAACCATTTGAATTCTTTTTCATCTTGTGCTCAATTCTGAACTTCAATTTGCATTCAATGTCCAACACTGATTAGAACCTTTCATTTCTGAATTTACATAACCAACATACTCTTCACGCATATGAAAAAGAGACATTTTCTACACCCTAAAACTAAAATAACTTCGCATTGACTAGACATTAGGGATGCGTTACTTCATCATCGCATTTTAGCGTAAGTATCTTCGCCCAAAAAAATACCGTGTTTTTAAGAACGTTAATGAACGCACATCCGCACATGTTCGTGAGCTTTCATATGATAGTTTTAAACAAAAATAAATTATATTTTTCCATTAAAAATAATTGCAAATATTGCAATTTGGAATTTATTACCACTACTACTGTTATTGAAATTAAAATTAACATCCGAAAGATTTGGAATGGATTCCTTTAAAATAAAAGTTAGAACTTTTTTTTATTAATTATTTTATTAGCCATTATTGTATTTAAAAATCATAAAAAAAGGATTATTAGGTACTTATTGAGTAAAATCTATTTAGTTATTGATTTTTTTCTCTATCATATTTCGAATTTAATCTTATCCCTTTTAATTTTGTAAGATAAATCCATCATTAAGTTATCTATTTTAGAACTGCATTTAGAATTGATAATAATGGAAATTTTTTTCTCTCTCTCTTTCGCTTCTTATTTTTGCTTTTTATTTAAATTTGATAATACTTAAAATCAAAATATTTAATTACAGACCCTAAAACTAATAAAAAATAATAATCTTTGGATTTTCATTATGATTATTTTAGAAAATAATATTGAATATTGAAATATAGATGCTGGTTATTTTGACGAGGTCCTCTTATGTGTGATATTTTCATCGTCAAATCATAATCTTCTCTCTGATTCAATAAGTTGTCATTGAGGGTTTTTTTTTATTAGTTATTTTTCTGTTAGGTCTTCAATTTTTTTTTTCTAGAATAATTTTTTCAAAATGTTTTTTAATCATTAAAAAAAAATTCCGCAGTTCTAGGAATTGTTTAATTAAAAATGAATTATCAATTTTAAGTATTAATCAAAAATTATTATTTTTTGATTAAGTTTTAATTATTCTATCTTAAAAGCATTAAGGATCTAGCATGCTAAAATGAACAATTATATGAATAAAAAGATCTGTAAAATATCCCTTATCAAATGAATTTAATATTTGATGGTAGAATTCAATAGAAAAAGAAGGATTGTAATATTTAACACAATACGAAACAAATACTTAATCTTACTCTACCGTAAAATCTTGCTTATAGTCCCAGGGGCTATATTAAAAAATGACTGGTGCTATATGCGAGCTTACTAGGGAGAATATGAATTAATTAAAAATATGCTTCAACCCGTGGGTTAAGTAAAAATGGAAAGTTCTGTACACAATTTCACATGTGTAAGTATTTAATGGTTCATGGGGCTATACGAAAGCTTCAAATTAAACACACTTGGTTAACCCTTATTCGTCTAAAACTGGGTCAAAAATGACCCGAAAAATTCAAAAATAAAAAAAATGATGAACTTTGAGCCGGTAGAAAATGCTTTTAATTTTAATATATGAGCTTGAAACTTATATCATCAGAAAGCTAAGATGATGAAGAATATTTTTATATTTTAAGAAAAATAAAAATCGGTAATATAAAATTAAAAATTAACAATTATTTAAGTCGGGTCATTTTTGACCCATTTTAGCATTTAATGTAATTTTTTATATTTTCGACGGATAAGGGCTAATGTAAAAATTAAAAAAATATATTATTAGCTCAAACTTAAGACTTTTTAATTTTTATTTTTACCCCGGGGTTAAGCCGAATTTCAATTGAAAAAGGCGCTTATACCGAGTTTAATAGGGGAGGGGTCATCAAAAATATAGTCCCATAGCTATAAAAATGGTTTACGGTAATAATTTAATCAGTTCCAAGTTCCAAGGATTTAGTGTGTTCTGAAACATTTTTCCCTTACGGTAATGATCAAAAATTAAACATTTCGTTGCGTTACATATTTATCAAAATCCCTCTTTAAATATTGAAATTTTATCTAAAACGGTTTTCAGCTAATACCCAAAATAAAATTTAAAGTAAAGTTTTGACAAATACAAACTAGATTAGGCTTTTTTTAAACTTTTTTTTAAGTCTCTTACTTTAGTTCTAATAATAAAGATGAAACATCAACCGTAACTTTTGATCGTAACCTTAATCCATGTTAATTAGCCTTAATTTTAAAATTTAATATGTTTTAGCTACGGTTACGGTGAAAATTTACGGTTTACAGTTGACGTTACATTTTCAATAGAACCACTGTATGTGATTTATATTTTTATACCTTCTTCCATTTACCTCAAGAATATTTTCAATTTTATTTTCAAGAAATTCATTATCTTCTAGTGTTGGGTGACGGCCATTTTTGGCCGGCCGGTTCACGGGCCAATATTTACGGCCAAATGGCCGGCCATCTAAACGGCCAAAAATGGCCGAGTTTTGGACCGGCCACTTTTGGACCGGCCGAATTTTTGTCCGTCCACTTTTGGACCGGCCACTTTTTGGACCGGCCAATTATGGACCGGCCAATTATGGACCGGCCAATTATGGACCGGCCAATTATGGACCGGCCACCATTTGGACCAGCCAATTTTGGACCGGCCACTTTCTGAAAAAAAAATGTTTGAAAACTGGGGGACGTTGGGTCGATAGACAGAGTCACTCATCCGAGCACTTCCTTTTAAATTGGCTGCGAACTCGACTCTTAGACTACGACTTGGCTTGGAACCCCGAAACCAAGCGATACTTAACTTCGTTTTCTAAATATTTAAATTATTTAATATGAATTTTAAAAAAATATAAATTTTAAAAAAAATTTATAAAAATATAAATAATTTTTAGAAACTATTAGGACCGTTTTCTTGACCATTTTGTCATTTATTTTTTCGAAAAAGATATATATTTTTTATTTCAGAACAAACATATTTATTTCCTAAATAAAAAAAATTATTTCAGAATTAAAAAAATTTATTTCAAGAAAAAAAAATTTATTTCTGAAAAAAAAAATTATTTCAGAATTAAAAAAATTTTTAACGAAAAATATATATATCAAAAAAGATATTTTTATTTTTAATCTTAATAAAATTTATTTGAAAAGGAAAATTTTTTTTTTTTATATAAATAAAAATTAACTTTTATTAATATAAGAAAATTAAAATTTCATTTTTATAAAAAAAATTTTCTTTATAAAAATGAATACTGCTTAGCTCAGTGGTTAAGCAGTATTCATTTTTATAAATATAAATTTTTTTTAAAATTTATATTTTTTTAAAATTCATATTAAATAATTTAAATATTTTTGTTTGAAAACGAAGTTAAGTATCGCTTGGTTTCGGGGTTCCAAGCCAAGTCGTAGTCTAAGAGTCGAGTTCGCAGCCAATTTAAAAGGAAGTGCTCGGATGAGTGACTCTGTCTATCGACCCAACGTTCCCCAGTTTTCAAACATTTTTTTTTCAGAAAGTGGCCGGTCCAAAATTGGCTGGTCCAAATGGTGGCCGGTCCATAATTGGCCGGTCCAAAAAGTGGCCGGTCCAAAATTCGGCCGGTCTAAAAAACGGCCGGTCCGAAATACGGCCATGGACCGTAGAAAGTACCGGCCGAATTTTGGACCGGCCGTCTTGGCGACCACGGCCACGGCCATTATCAATTTTGGACCGGCCGTATGGCCGCATGGCCGGCCCCCAACACTATTATCTTCCAATGAGATGAAAGATCTAGAATGCAATAATACTAATTTAAAGCTTCCGGCAGTTTTAGTAATCAAGTACCTTGAGAAATATTTCATTTTATTTAATTAAGAGACTTTATTTATTTTAATTAAAATAAATTACATGACAATTTTACATGTCGTAATTTATAAATTACAAAAATAGATAAAATGCATTTCGTTTTTATTTTTCCTATTGTTGTAACTTATTATTCGTAATTATCCAAAATTTGGACTATCAATTAGAAAATTGAGTATAAATTTTGGAAAAATAAATTAATAGAGTAAAAGTTTCAAGAGATTTACAAAATTTACTTTAATTTATTTTTGTCAATTCTAGCTGACTAGAGTAGCTCAGACAATTTTATCACAAAAATCAAATTAATTTAGAAAAAAAAAATAGAAAGCAAATATTAAACAAGAAATTTTTAGGGTTTTCAATAAATTTTCTAAATCAGTTTTATTAGTGTCATTGATTATTGGGTGTATTGTGAAACAAAGAGACTCCAATTTCCGGTATTTGATAACTGCTTGATATTAATTTTTTAGTTTCACGTTGTTTTTTTCTTTGCTTAAAATATTCTAATTCTTTTTTGTTTTTCTGAAAACGCAAGTTTTTAATTATCTTTAAAATTGGAAAAAAAGATTGGAATAACAAGGCATCTTTTTTTTTAAAGATGTTTATATTGCAAAATTGACAGATTAAAAAAAAAGTATGAGCTTTGTTTCTCCCCTAAATATTTCATTTTCTCAATTGAATCCCAAATAAATATTGATATTTATTTGTTTAGTTTGTTTTTTTTTGATAGATTCTTAAAAATAACTTTTTTTTAAAGTTTTTTGCTCGATACTTAACTATTATTATAATAATAAAACTTAATTTGCGTGCAATAAATAAAAATAAATATAGTTTTATTAAATTTTATTACCCGACAATTTACAATTCTATTAAAATCGATTCGTTTTGAAAAGTTTATTTATCACTTTGTATTGAATTTTTCAATGCCAAAAATTTTAAAAATATTTTCATATAAATGAAATCTTAAAAAACAAAAAACTTATTTTCTAAGTTCTTTAAATGTTAATCTCATATTTCATTAGTTATTAAATAATTACTAGATAACTTCCACCAAGTTTATGAAAAAAATGTGCATATTATTTTAACTAAAGATATTGGGATTTATTCAGGACTAATTAGGAATCATAATTGCATAAGATTTATTCATTATTTTTTAGCGGTAGCACTTCTTTAAGAATCAACAAAATTTTAAATATATAATATTTCAACAGTCAATCAAATTTGTTTAAAATATTATTTTAATTTTTGTTATCAAAAGTCAAAGATTCAATCATTTGTGTATAAATAATATTCAGTAAGATTATTAGTTCGATTGGTACGAAAAATTGTTTGAAAGATTTTTTTAAAGATTATATTATGCAAGTTTAAACGTTAAATTTTCCTAAATTTGTTCTTTTCCTCCTTCTAATCACGATAAAAGAATTATGGGTTATTTAGCCATGACTTTAGGAAAAAGTGAATTTTTTTCTACCAAAGTAATTTTTTAAAAACCAAAAGTGAATCATGCTTTAGCTTTCAGAAATTTTTTTTTCTGTCTAATTCGTTCACCTCCTGTCAAAAAATGTATCATTTTGTAACAAACAAGAATAAAGATACAGTACAATCCGAAACAAAGTTAACGAAAACATAAACAATGTTTAAACAGAGCATATACAGAACCGAAACAAAAACAATACAGAACAGAAACAATTCGACACAAAACCATTTTAAAATGTTTCTGTTTCGGTTTGGTTTTGTTTTGTGTATGTTCTGTATATACAGTGTTAAAACAGGTCGTTAACTTTGTTTTGGATTTTACTGTAACTATTGATATCACTTCTATTCTGAATAAATAGTATTTCTTTTTGAAAAAAGAAATTTTGGAAAACAAGACTTTGCAGTGTTTGGTATAAATGATTTGAGATTTTTAAATGGGACATAATTTAACACATTTAAATCTCTTCCTCGACTTTTCTTTTCCTTTTCTTTATAAGTTAAGAAAAAGTTTTGGAAAATACATTAGTTTATATTGAATTTTTTCTTTAAAGTCGAATAAAGAAAAGAAGAGTTGAAGTAAAGCCGAGGAACAAAATACGTAACATTTAGTTTAAATTTGTACTTTATTGAAAAGTTTTTTTTTTTGATTTATCAACAAAATTGGTCATTCCCAACATCCATTTGTGAAAGTTAATTTACTCTCATGTAGTTTTTTCAACGTAAAAAATACATTTTTTTCTCTTTTTTAGTCAAATTAAAAGTAAATTTTTACATAATTTTTTGCTAAAGTACATGAAAAAAGAAGTCCATATTTAGACAGAGCTTAGAAAATTGAGTAAGATTACGTTAAAAAAATGTGGAGGTGCGTTGGAAAATATTGAGGGTGCGTAGGGGTGGACTGCTCTAAAATTATCAAAAAAATTACTTTTAAAATTAGCTAAGTATACTTTTAGGGTATCATTTTGAAGCAACCTGATAAACTGCTTGTTTTATGCTCTTTGATTCTATGTTATTAAATTCTTTCAGAACGCTTAAAAAACACAAGTAATTGTAATTCAACCTCCTTCAATTTATCCTCAAAAGGAAAATACCTTCCGATCCTTGTTGTTGTTTTAAAAGCAACTTTTAAATTCAATTTCTTTGATTACTTATTTTAACTTGTCACATCACGTGATGTGATAAAATTTTAGAGAGCATAATTTAAATTAATTATTATCGTAAAAAATTGTTTAAAAAAGTTTATTTAAATAATTTTAGCACTTGAAGAGAGATCATTAGTGAGCGTCCTGAAACCCTTGAACACCAAAACTTTCGAATCTACAAGTATATATTAAATATAACTTTGAATAATTTCTCATGAATTATAATCATCTTAAAATTTTTTTATCGGATAGAACTCGATTTTAAAATGTAAAATCAATGTGAAAATGGATGAAAAAGCAATTAATAAATAATATTGTAACATGAAAATCAGTTTCCTAAAAATTACCCAATCTCATAGTTTGCACAAGATCACAAAATGATTAAACAAAAAAAATTTATATAAAATTGGTTTATCGAAAAAAAATATTAACGGTGTTTACGCTTAAAAAATATTTAAACTCAGGAAATCTACAATGTAGGAAGCTTTAAAAAAAATTGATTTTGCTCAAAAATGAAAAATTTTAAAAATAAAATGATTGAAGAGAATACAATTATAAAATCAGGACGTGATTCAATGAGAATTAGTTTTTTTTTTGATACTTTTTTGTTGTTGTTGTTGTAAATATTTTACTATTTGATTTTTGAGATGAAATTTTGTTGTTGTTGTTGTTGTTGTTGTTGTTTTTGGAATCATGAAAAAGAGGTACTCCTAGATATTGATAAAAAAAGAGATTTAATCAAACTAATTACAACATAGTTCGGGATAAATATTAAATTTTAGTAAATAGCTGAATTTAAATTATTTAGGAAAATTTTAGGCAATTTACTCTATATTTGTTTTTGGTACAAAATGACTTGAAAAACTTAAATTTATTTTTTTTTCAGTCTAATCAATTTAGGGATTTAAATTTTGCTTTCTTGTCAAAATCCACATGGAATTATTGATTAGGAATAAGAAATCAAATTGTTCATGCTGGAAAAAAGAAAATATTTTTTCTTATGAAAATAAAAAATGATAGATGAAATTATAAATTTTCTGATTTTTTTTTTTCTCTTCATCATTTTTCTCTTTGTTGGAATGCTTCTTGATGTTTTTAACTGCAAATTAATTAATTTCAAATTAAATCTTTTTCACTTAATTATACTTGGGTTTTTTAGTAAATGTCTTTTACTACCAAAAAAACATATTAGTTTTTTTTTAAAATGGTTTTTAAGATTTTTTTTAAAATGCTAACTCTTGAAATTTAGTTGGCTTAATTCAATTTGAATTCTTTTTTTGTATGTTCGAGGAGCTAATTGTTTAATGGAAGGAAACATTTCCGTTAACGCTTCATCATGAAATATTTTTTTTTAGAGTCTAAATAGGAATTTTAATATAGGGATTTTGAGAGAGAAAGAAAGCTACTCGTACTCTTATTTTTATGCTCTTAAAATTTAGTTATCTAAAATAACTAATAATTAGTAAATTTTATTGGGAGATGCCATTTGGTAAAATTTCTAATCTATTAAAATTAAAAAAAAATGTTTAAATATGATTAAAGTTAACATTCTGCAAAATTTTCCAATTCTTTTTTAATGATGAGTCTCTATCGTCCAAATTAATTAAAATACGAAAATACTATTCGAAGTTCCAATAGTATTTATTAAAAATGAAGATACAATACTGGCCATTCACCTATTCCAAAAATGATCGTTTATGAACGTTCATTTTTATTTGTTGTTGGTTTTCATGTGATTATTTTTGTAAATAAAAAATTTTATTTATTTTTTTAAATCACCATTTTTGAAATTCATGAATGACCAGTATTCTAGGAAAAAATAAAATATGTATTTTATTTTTTATTTTCCGTTGAATTTTGAAAATTTTCTCTATTTTTGAAATTTAAACTAAATTAGTTTAATCGACCAATTTTTAGTCGGCTAAATTTTAGCCAATGACAAACTCCCATTAGATTTTTGGTGCCAAATTTTTTTACTTATCAGTGTCCCCTAAACCCTATTTATAATTAAAAACTTAAAATCTTGATATTTCAAGAAAATTATTTTTGGAGCTCAACTTTAATTGAATGAAAAATTATTCAAGAGCAAAAAAACTGTAGAAAATCAAATCTTTTTAATTAAAAATGAAGAGTGTGAACTTACAAACAGAAAAATGTCATCTGTTTGAAATTTCTTTGAGCAGTTTGAAACAAAGTTAAGAAACAGTGTTTTTTTCCCATTTTTTATAAGCATTCAAAATACAATTGAATAATATTTGGTCTTCTGGAGAGTTTTTAGTTCTGAAAGAGATCAGGCAATTTTTATTAACTCTTGAATAATTGATTGACCTGTAGGTAGAGAAAATGCGATTACGGATTAAAAATTTTCAAAAATATTGGGTTAGATCATTTTGACGATCTCCTTTTTGAAATTCTCGGAGGTCTCCAATACCAAAAATAAATTTTCAGGGATCTAGTTTATTTTTTGAATGAATCAAAAAAATAAATTCTAAAAAATTTTGCCTTAGCACATGCTCAATATTACTGCTTTTAGAAATTCTTGTTCCTGTCAGTTAATTAAATAAATGAACATGAAATATAAATTTTTCAAATGCTATTTTAAATAATTTTTAAAGTAGAGCGCTTTCTTAAGCACAACGCATCTTGAACAATTGAGCATATTTTAGTTATTAAAACGAAACAGGTTCCTATTTTTTATTGAATTCATTTTCACACACTTTTTTATTATGTTATTTTTTTTCATTAAAAAAATTAATCTTTTAAATCGAATGATGACAAGGATTCAATAAATAAAAAGAAATTTTTCAAGTCATTTTTGTGTTAAACCATCACCCAAAAATTAAAGAAAAAAAATTAAAGAAGACTTATTTTATTTTTTGTTGTTTATTTCTGTTGAATTTTAGTCTTTGACAAATTTTATTAATTTTGAAGAAACAATTTCAAGATATTTCCGTGGTTTTATTAATTTTTTGTTTTAAACCGAATTACTTTTAAAAGAAAAAAATCGCTGTATGTAAAAATTTGTTTTCAAGTTTTTAGTTAGGACTAATTAAAAAGATATTATTTTTGTTACTGTATTCATAAAAAATATAAACTCAAAATCCTTAAGTGCTTTTTGAGTAAGTATTTTGTTGTTTCAAAATTACTGAAGAACTGATTCCATTAAAAATCAATATTCTACAATAAACTTGATAATATGAAAAATGAAAATTTAATTTCAAATAATTTTTTTTTGTTGCTGCTAATAATTCCAAAAATTAGTTCTATTTATATTTTAAAAATTTACATCCTTATCTATCCATGAGTTATAAAAATTAATTAATTTTTTTTTAAATTAGATTTTTTTTTAATTAATGGATTTAGGCTAAAAAGATAAAAAAAAAGTATTCTACTGAATATCTAAAACGTAACTTGTATACGTTTTTTTTTTTGGTTGCTGTTTCATTTGCTTAGAATTATCTAGCCTAAATAAATACATGGATATATTGGCGTTGTCTAGACGTATACCCTTATTAGGCTTTTTTGGTTCGAGTGCCAGTGATGATGATTTTGCTGATCGTTTAAATTATAAATATACTGTAGCTATACTTGTTATTTTTGCTTTTATTGTTACAAATAAACACTTTGGACACAATCAAGTAATTTATTCAAAAATTTAGTATTTACTTAACTTTTTTCTTATGAAAAAATTTTTTTTTTTTAAAGATTAACTGCTGGGTACCGGCATTGTTTTCAAAAAATTTTGAAGAATACACAAATTTAGTATGTTGGATAACAAATACTTATTATATACCCTTTGACAAACAAATACCAACGAATGAGACTGACAGGCGGCATACAGAATTGCGTTATTACCAATGGGTTGCTTATATTCTATTATTTTTATCTTTGTTATTTTATCTACCAAGGATTATATGGTAAGACAGATTTTTAAGTTTTTTTTGTAGTTTATATTTTATTTTTTATCTTTAAAAATAGGAGAACTCTTGGACTACGTTCGGGTATTGATATTAAAGTAAGTAGAATGATCTCCATGAAATAAGAAAAGGAAAATGTCTCTTTTTCAGATATTATAAAAACTTGATGGTTTCTTTTAAATTTTAATAGTTATATAAAGATTTTAATCGAGAATAAGCTAAATTTTTTTACTCAATAAATATTTTGATTAGCCTTGTAAAAGTCAATTAAATGAACATTTTAGAATGTTATATGATAAATTTTCATGGTAAATATTCAGAAAAAAATCTCAAAGTATATTATCTAAATTTTGGTAATCGGGTTTTTTACATTTATTCAGGTTTTATCCTATAAAAAAGCTTTAAGTTTTTCAATGTCTAAAGTATTATAAAAGATGCTAAAGCGAAATTTAGACACGTGATTCCGTGTTTAGAGCAGTGGCGGGGATTAATTTGTAACGTGACGTTATCTGACGACACATGACGTCATATGACGTCATTTTAAGCTGTTTTTAGATGACGCGATATGACGGTTACTTCAGATGACGTCAGATTTTATCAATTTTTGACCGTCAGTTAACGTGATATGCCGTTATATGTCGTCAGATGACGTCACGTTGCAAATTAATCCCCACCACTGTATATTTTATACTTTTGAAATTTTAAAATACTTTACGCGATTTTTTAATTCAAACATTTCTTTTGATTGTTGGGAGTGGTTAAATTTAGAAAAATTAAATTTTTACAGAATAAAATAAAAAAAATGTCAATTGGTCTAAGAAAAAATTAAAAGAACTTAAAATCTGGAAATGTGACCTGTATTTATGCATTTAACTTTACGATGGTTTCTGAGAGACTTTAGGTCAAATAAGGAATCAAAGAATAAAATTATCTTAAATAAAAAGATAACTTATTACCTTACAAAATAAAGACCAAGTACTAAATTACATCTTAAAATGTTTTACAATTCGATACTCTAAACATGGAATCACGAGTCTAATTCGACACGTGATAGGAACAATAGATTTTTTTCCTATCACGTGAGCACGAGCACGGTTCGCCACGCTACGTATACGGATATATGTACAAGAATATCTCGAGCAGTACAGTAAATAAATAAATAAATTAAAAACGGATATTATTTTTAAATCTTTAAGAAATTCTTGAATTGGGTAATTTTACCGCATTTCAGATTTTATCCAACAAGGCAAAAGTGCATGCAACTCGCATCAAGGGTATACGATAAATTATTCTTTTAAACACATGAACTAAGTTTGTGTTCAGAGATCTTCTAAACAAGAAAGGTGACTTGAAATATAGCTAAAATTATAAAAAGAAATTAGAAATTAAATTAATTTTTTTAATATCACAAGGTTTTACGGTAAATAATATAAATTTATTTATTTTTAATTAAGGACATAGTTGAAGCAGCACATGATTTTAAAAGCGTGAGTAAATTGGAAAAGAACAAAAAAATGATGGAATATATGATAGGAACAATAGATCAATATGTAGATGATCCTAGAAGACAACGAGCCAATCGTAATATGAATGTTTTCAGACGAGCCATGGTCCTCACTTGTTTTATGTTCGGAAAATTTCTCGGAAATTATTTAGTTATATTGTATTTAGTCGTAAAAATGTTATACATAATAAATTGTATAGGTCAGCTATTTTTAATAAGTATTTTACTCGGACGGAATTATTATATTTACGGAGCATCTATTTTCCGCGATATAATTCAAGGCAAAGGTTACGCAGACTCGGAATACTTTCCGCGAGTTACAATGTGTAAATTTCAAGTACGTGAATTAGGCTTGAAAAATTTTAGCCATGAGTATAATGTACAATGTGTTCTACCTATAAATTTGTTTAATCAACAAATATTTACATTTTTATGGTTTTGGTATTTTATATTATTAATTATAAACACATGTGCTTTATTAATTTGGATCTATAGATTTATACCAATAAATCAGTATAACTATGCTATCAGACGCATTAAGCTGCTTAGAATACGACTTGTTGAAAATTCAAAATTATCTAAGAAAAAAACCGACAAAAGTAATTTGAAATATCAAGAGACAGTTGTTTCGAATGAAATTCAAAATCAAACTAAAAAGTACTCGATGAATACAGTGCTACATGAAAGAGATAGAGAATATTTGTTTGATGATGAAAAAGAAGATTTAGTTGATGATTTGGAAGAGATTAGAAAAAGTTCAAATCAAAGAGTCTATAGTAGTGATAAGCCTATATTTCCGAATATTCCATCTAAATTTGAATTTGATAGTAGAGGTTCCATGAAGCTCAAAAATAGAAAAAAGAAATCAAGTGAAATTAATGATGACAATATTTCAAGTGTATCAACATCTAATATTCTAGACGATTTTGATACTTACATGACTGGATCGTCGTTTTCAATAAAAAATTATAAAGCCTTTGTCTATGAATATTTAGAGTCTGATGGCATGTTTATGATTCGAATGATTGGATCAAATTCTGGCGATTTCGTATGCACTCAAGTCTTACATAATCTTTGGAAACTTTTTTTATGTAAGCAACATGCTCTTCCGCATATACTTGAAAGAAATACTTCTTATGGTAATTATATTTTTTATTTACATTTGGATGTTGTTTTTTATGTCTGGAAGGGGACATTGACCTGAGTACTTACTAATTTTGTTTTTGTTGAAAAATTATTTCAAAAATTGATAATTTGTACGCTATCAAATCATAATTTCTACACGGTGCAAGAATTTTCACTTTTTTAAGTGCCAAAGACATCTCATATGAGATTCTCCGTTATCAATTTCTCTTAAATAACAAAAATAATTTTTAACAAGCCATTAATAATAGTTGTTAAATTTAGTTAACCTATATTTTATAGTTATATCAACGATTAAACAAATTAGATATTAATTAATAATTCAGTTTACTACCGAGTATGAATATAGTTAATGGACAATTAGAATACAATCCAAAAAAAAGTTTACGAAAAAAGGAACAATGTTTACACAGTGTGCAAACGGTTTAGAAACAAAAACAACACAAATCCAGCGCAAAAAATTTTAAAACATGATTTTAAAAAACCAAAAACTATTCAAAGCAGAATAAAATAATTGAAGACTTTTTTTATTTTATTAAAAGATGGTCTGTTTTAAGCTATTAGGGATTTTTTTTATTATCCCAAAATTTTAAATAGATGATTATTAATTGCTTAATTGGCTATGAGAAAATTAAAAAATTAGCAATTCAAAAAAATACTTTATTATTTCAATTTTTATACCAAAAGATGTTTTAAAATGTGTTGTGCTGGTTTTGTTTCTGTTCTGTGTCAGTTTGTGTATGCTCTTTACAGAGAATGGAACCCGGAAATTTTTTGGGTTTGGGATGGATATACTTACCCGTACCTAAAACAAAATACCGTTTTTTTATAGATAACCTACCCATACTTATATCTCAATACCCGACTTTTTAAGGTTACCTACTCAATACACATACCTAAATAACTGATTTTTTACACTTACCTACCCAATACCAATATCTGATTACCCGACTTTTTTAGGTTCTTTACTCAAAACCCATTTTTAAATACCCGATTTTATAGAGAAACATAAATTGAAAATCAAAAATTTATCAATTTTTGCATTACAATTCAGCATTTTGCTTAATACTTTTATTCTACTGAATTAAAAAAAAACATTTTTTAGTTAAAGCTGGACCTTTATCTAGTTACCTATAAAAAAATTTAAAGAACTTTATTTCAATCTCTTTTTTTTTAGAAGACCAGTATCCTGGAGGTGATGCTGACGATTATGAAAATAACGAAATAAAAAAAATGAATAAACAGTTTAAAGAAGGGCAGAGGAAAAAACGACAAAATTTGTTGTCCAAATTATTTAAAGAAGAGAAAAATCAGTCAATGAATAAACCGATCAAGACAAAAAGAGTACAATATCAAGATACATTTCGGAATGATGAAGAATATGAAAGACAAGTCCGAAGATTTCAGACATCAAGTATGCAGAATAAAATACCTACAACTCGAATAAAATCCAAGAATCATATAAGCTAAGAAATAATATTTTCTTTTTTCTTTTGTTGTTATTTCAATTTGTAAAAATATTTTGTTATTGTTAATTTACAACTCAATAATAAAAATTTTAAATTCTTTAAATCTCTTCTTAAGCTTGTCTAGAAAATAAGATTTGCCAAATCAATCAAACAATAACTGAAAAAATGTGAACTTTTAGATTTAAAAAATTATAAATAGTACAGTATTCTTTTACTGAAATTGTTGTTTCAGCATACATAAAAAAATTTTCAGCATACATCAAAATATTTTCACCAAACATGGCCAAAATCAAAACATACAAAGTATGATAAACGAACATTAAACCTTAATAACAAACATTTTACCTTAAAAAAAATTTTTCGAAATTTTTCAGTTTTCAAAAAATTTTCTATTTTTTTTCATTTTATAAACTATTTTTTTTTCAATCTAAAAAACAATTCACAATAAAAAAAGCAAAATTTTCATAATGAAATAAGATAACGTCATGAATTTCTAATGTTTTCTTAATTATGGTAAATTCACGGTATTTTACCAAAATTTTACGTAAAAAATAATCTTCAAGTTTATTTTCACGAGAAAAATTTTGGAATTTTTATTACCAACTTTCACAGGAATTATGATAAAATTACGGTAAATAGTGGGTGTTACTAAAACACGGACCACCAATTTAAGATAAGGAGAACACACAAATCTTTTATATTATTTTTAACATTATTTATCAATTATCAATTATAAAGTTTAAAATGTATGGAGTCCGACGTAGTCAAAATACCAAATAAATTCAAAATTCAGCATTAAACGATTTTTTTTGGTTTGAGTCCAAAATATATTCGAATCGGCTTTTAAGGTGGATATTAAAAAATAAGTATTGTTATAATGAAGATTAAAGAAACTTTTATTAATTTTAATTTTTATCTTATTAATTTTAATCTAGATACTTTTAAATATCTAATCGAATTAGCATCATAGCTGTATGGCTAACGGACCATTTCTTATGACAAAATGACTCGATCGTAATTTTTTTGACTTAATTTTTTTTTTGGAAAAAAAGTCAGTTTTATATGACTTCAAATACTTAAATGGTTCTATGCTATTCTCAGAAAAATATACAGTCTAACCTCGATAATCCGACCATTCTGGGAGAAGGAAAAGAGGTCGGATTATCAAAAATTCCGGACAACTGATAATCCGGAATTAAAAATTAATTGAAAATTGTCGGTTAAACAAAAAAATCATAATGAGTTTTTAGATAGCTCCCTTTAAAAAATACTAATTTAAATTGTCCGACAATAGAGCTTTAAAATAAGTTAAAATCATTTAAAATTTTTATTAATGTATAAGCGCTTGAATTTTCTAAATGATATAAAAAACATCATAATTGGTTATTTTTGTAAATATATTAGCTAAAAATAATCCAAGTGTTGATTTGTAATTATTTCTTAATACAAAATATTTAAAAATTATGTACATAAATGATAACAAGGTTAATAAACGCAAGGTCAAAATTTGAAAATATATAATTTACCATTCATTTAGTAAAAATTAAATGATAATAATAGTTTCTGACTGAATAACCATATAAAATATTAAGGAAATTATGACAAAAATGAAAATTTTCTGTCGTATTATTGAGTTTTTTCGACAAAGAAATTCCGTTAAAGCGAGGTTTTTTAATATACGAAAGCTTTGCTTTGTTAAGGGAAAATGATTTTATGTCGGATTTCCGAAATTTCCGGATAATCGAGGTCCGTTATATCGAGGTTAGACTGTATATGATTTTATCAGCAAAAATGAATGGAGTACGTGTACGACGTTAATTCGAGAGTAGTGGAGTATTAACCTTTACATTTATTTCTACTGATAAAATCACATACAGTAGGGGACATTCACAGGTGCACTTCATGAAGGTTCATGAACCTTCCCAGCGAACTCAAATTCCCCACACTTCCCAACGCTTCACAACGCTTCCCGAGAATTCCCACGAATTCGCCAATATTAAAACTCATTAATTTTAGAAATTAAATAATTTTTTTTTCAAAATTTAATTTTTTAAAGATTGTTTTTTTTACTGATATTAAATCTTTTTGAAATAGATAAAGCGAAAAATTTTAGAAACAGTCTTTAAAAACTTATATTTTAGAAAAAGAAATCATCAATTTTTTAAGAAAATTTTTTTTGATTTTTAGGTAAATTTTTTTTTAATTTCTAAAATATTTAATTTCTAAAAATTATTTATTTTCTAAAATTAATGAGTTTTAATATTGGCGAATTCGTGGGAATTCGCGGGAAGCGCTGTGAAGCGTTGGGAATTCGAGTTCGCTGGGAAGGTTCATGAACCTTCATGAAGTGCACCTGTGAATGTCCCCTACTGTATATGCTTGAAACCCAGAATTTAAATCAAGTCAAACAAAGAGGTACCAATTCTAATGACGATTTTAAGTAAAATCGATATCAATCCGGGTACTTATCAACCATTGTGTTCTTAATTAAATTTTTTATTTAAAGGTCTATGAATGGAAGTACCGTATTCTCTTGCAGAGTGGCGCATGCGGCTAATCCCATCAAAACCATGTTAAAATATTTTTTCCTTTAATTTTTTAACATGTTTTTGATGAGATTAGCCGCATGCCCCTCTCTGTAAGAGAATACGGTAATTTTTTAAATGAATAACATCACAAATTTAATTAAATTTCAAAACTCTTATATTAAGCAAAACTGTTTTGTTCAAGCCAGTTTCTGTTTCCAGATCTGGCTAGCAATCTTTTAAAGTAATATTTTATATACCAATTTATGAGCTAAATAGTTAACAAAGAAAAATCTTGGTTTATTTTAAAATTATTTTATCTTTATTATCTAAAAAAAGTTTACCAAAAAATTAATCTATAAGTCTTAACAAGATTGACCTTTTTTTTCTTTTTTTTCTTTATAATTATCAGGGTTTGTTTTTGAATGCAATTTCAAAATTTTTTTTTCGCTTTTTAACTTATTTTTTTTTATTAAATCAATAAAAGTGAAGTGATAAAATTACTAAAAATAGGATAGTTTTTAAGAAAAAGAAGCTAATTATTTATCTAATAAAATATCGAGTTAGCCGTTGCACTACAAATTGCATTGAAAAACAAAGCTTGATAATTATAAATTCGACAAAAATTTTGAATCCTTTCAGTCTCAAGAATCTTTTAGAACTATATAACTGGAATTTTTACCTTGGGAAAAGAATTTTCATCCTTTTTAAAACAAACAAAATGGCTCTAGCAAAAATTATGTCAACAGTGACGGTCATTATGGCAGTGATAAAGAACTTATTATTTTTAATAAGATTGAAATATTTACGTTGATCAGTGTAATTATTCAAAGGGTCAAGGCATGATCACATTAAGCTTTAAGTGTCATAAAAAAAATTCTACTTTAAATAGCATGTGAAAGCATATTTTTACTCTAGGCTTAATTAAAACTCTTTGTGTAGTAATAAAAAAATATCGACAGCTTCTATAAAAAGAACGTAATTTCGAAAAAATACGATAATTTTGGTGCTTGAATTTCGATTAATCTTTGTAAAGAAAATCGAATAATTTTCGATATTGAAATCTGTAAAATTTTCGAATTTTTTAACCAATAGTTAGTTCTTTTTTTATGAATAAGAAATTTCGAAAAATTTTCTTAAAATTTTCGTCAAAAATGTTATTCAATGTATGAATAACATTTAATATTTTTCCAAAGCTTTATAGTATTTTATTTTTACCCTCAAGCTAAGGTTTTCTAATCAACTCATTATTTGTTTTTAATATTTTTTAAAAGAATCAATTACCATAAATTCTATATTTCAAAAAATAAATGAAGGCATATGCCTTCACTTAATATGCCTTCACTGGGAAATATTTCCCAAATAAAAATAGGCTTTCTAAATTTTTGAATTAAAATCATAAGATTTTTAAATGAAATAATTTTTTATTAAAGCTCACAAATAAAATATCGAAACAAGAATAAAAAATTTCTCTTGATTTACTTATTTAATAATAAAATTGTCAAGGTAACTATTTTTAAAATTTTATAAGTAATAAAAAAAAACAAACTTTAAATTTTTATTCTTCTCATTAATATTTATTACGAATTCATATTGATACAAATGGAAAAAAAATCGAAACAAACATTTGAAGCCAAAGATAATGATAACACTGTTAACTTGGATGCGTTAGAACAAAACTCGAAACAATTAGACTCACTTAATACTAAATCAGTCGACTTTAAAACTCAAATAGAGACTAATCTGAGCAAGAAAAAATTGTCTAAAAAAACACTAAAAAAAGGGATCGATGAAGAGAAAAAAGTTGATGACGATTCAAAACCCGATAACGAACAAGAAACCGTCGATACAATTAAAAAAGTTAATATTCTTAAAATAAATAATCTTACGAAAGATTATTTTTTTCAAAATAAAGTTCTAAATCTTGAACTTTTAGGAAAATCTGAATTATTTTCAAATTTTGAATACCCGGATTTTACTGGCGTAGACTCACTCACTGATCTCCAAATATGGTTTTTAAAAACAGTTCTTTTATCCAATCCTAATTTCAAAATAGAGTTTACTGACTCGATTTTATTTAATGGATGTTCAAATTTATCCATATGGTCACTTCATTACATTAATTTGATCCAAAATAAAAATTTATTCGATTCTTCATCAATAAAAGTACTTTTAAAAATTCTTTTTTTTTACACTTTTCTTTAAAAAATTTTTATTAGTTAAATGAAAGATTTGCATTATGTCCTCGCATCTCTGAAAGTTTATTAGTTTCTTTAAGCTATGACCCTAAGAAACTATTAGAAAAAGGTACTTTTTAACTTTTTCTATTTTAATTTTTAAAAAATTATATAATTTTATTTTAAGAGAAACTATTTGACCATGCTAAAGTTGTTATTATAAATTCTGATAATTTTTGGCCAGATATGACCACCAAAATTAATAAATCTCTAACTACTCTGTCTTCAAGTGAGACTAAGAATAAATTTTTTAAGTATACCAAAATTAAAAATACCAAAGAGAAATTTCTTAATATTTTTGAATGCTCAGAGGTATATTTTCGAAAATTTTTTATAAAAATTTTTTTAAATATTAATTTTTTTTTGTTGAAAGGCAACTTGCGATTTATTTTTATCAGAGAGAAATTCAATAGTTTTGACATTCAAACTTGACGAAAATGAAGAAATTATTAAAAATTCAATTTTAAATCGTTTAATGCTTATAATGTCGAAAAATATTATTCCATTAAGTGTCATGATTTTGGGTTTAGGAGCAAATGGTAGTGAAGAATCAATTAACAAAATTCATAAAATAATTCATGATGGTCTTAAAAATTTACAAAAAACCCTTAAAAATTCAATTGAAAGCATAACTAACAATTATTCAGTAAAATCACTTGAAAATATTAATTTTCAACATCAATTAGAGTTAAGTAATCAACTTAATCTAAGTGAGCAAATAGGTCTTATTTTAAATATTCTCAATTTTGGTATTATTAATCCAGAGCAAAATTCAGACATTTTTACAGCTTGTAAAACTAAGCTTAAAAATGAGCGTATCCAAGACGAATTAGCTTCTTATTTAAATGAAATGTATGGATCTTTAGACACGATAACTAAGAGTGATTTAGCTGAAGTTAAAGCTTTTAGAGTCCCTCCATCAGGTGTTCAATTGGTAGCAGAGGCTATATGTTTTATATTTTCAAAGCCACCCAGTTACCAAAATTTTCTCAAACTTTTAAATTCAACGGATTTTATCAGTAATTTAAAAAGTTTTGATGTTAATTCTCTTTCTACGTATGCTTTAGAAAACGTTAAAAAATACATTGAAATGGAGAATTTTAATCCAGACTATATGAAGAGATTTTCAAAAATATCAGCTACACTTTGTAACTGGATAACTTTTTTATATAAATATTGCTCTAGTATAGCACTACTTCAAGCTTTTTCATCAAATAATAGATTTATTTCATCGAGTTATCAGAGCCTTAGTGATTATTTATATGATAATTCATTTTTTATGTTCAAATGGCACTTATTTTACGATGATAATGAACATGAAGATGTTCAAGAAATAGATGAGCTTATAGCTAAAGGCATAGATTTAAAAAAAATATATGTTCTTTCTATTGATGAATTTAATCAGCTTTTTGGTAAGGACTATAAGCTTAAAGAAAAAACTCTAAATTACACGCAATTGTCACTAAAATATGTTAAATCAGAATCAGCTAGAGGTAATTTTTATTATGATCATAAGTCAAGATTTATCGTAACTGATTTAAGTTGGTTTATGAACATATTTGATATTTTATCAAATGGTAACCTTAAAACTGATACCAGAATATATAATATTTTTAGCAAAAATATATCAGTTTGTAATTTGAACGACTTCAAACAAAGACTTAAAAACAATCTTTGCCCTGAAGATCAAATGATAGAGAATTTATTAAGCTTCTTAACTCAGCTAAACATTATTTTAATAACAGAAGAAAATTTGGTAATAAGCTTATTCACTTTAAATGAAGAACATCAAGATAAATTGGTAAGATATAAAAATATATATATAATAAAAGTTTCAAGGCTAATCGACTGGTTTTTATCTCTAAAGAGACTGATTTAACTTTTAATAAATAAAAAGAGGTCGGAACTGTGACAATAGAAGAAAAATCATTTGTTAAAGGATCTCTAAAATTTTAATGAAAATATCTTTTCTATCCAATTTGCGAAAATTTGTAACATTTTTTAAGTTTGACACTAAATTCAAAAAAGAACTTAAAAAACAGACAATTTTAGACTTATCTGACATGTTATTATCTCATTTTGAAGGTCAGTTTTCGATTTTTGAAGAGTATCTTAATCTTAATTAAGTCAGAAATTAAGTTTAATCTAGAAATTAAGTCAGAGTCGGCTGTCCCTAAAATCCGGACACGGACACACGAACACGGACAGCCGAACACGGAATTTTACCTATCTAAAACCCGGACACGGACCAAAAAACAAGCACACTAAAATCCGGACACGGACCTATCGAAAAACTCCTAAAATCCGGACACGGATCTGTATTTACTAAAATCCGGACACGGACAGAATAGAAAAAATTTTTAATATTAAATTATAAAAACGGAGTTTTATTTAAACGAAGAGAGTAATAACAAAAAAAAATTTTTAACATTTTAAATTTAAATTTTTTAACTCTTTTTGGCATCTAAAATCATAACAAACTAGAATTCACTTTTTAAGTAAAACTTTGCCTATGCAACGAAAAATCAATATTTAGAACACTTGCCGTGATGGATTTTGCGGTGACTAAAAAATTATTTTTAAATTGATTGCAAACTCTAATTTTTAATAATTGCATGATTTTTTTTTAGTTTATATTTTTAAAATTCCGTACTTTAATGTTTAAAAAAATCAGTCCGTGTCCGGATTTTAGTGTTTAAAAAAAAATTCCGTGTCGGTATTTTAGATATAGTTATTCCGTGTCCGGATTTTAGTATTTCAAAAAAATTCAGTCCGGGTCCGGATTTTAGATAGGTAAAATTCCGTGTCCGTGTGTCCGCGTCCCGATTTTAGGGTTAACCGTCAGAGTCTTAAAATAAAATCTTGTTCAATTGTAAAATTGGATGAAACCATTCGATTGTGTTAATATTCTTTTAAAATTTAAAGAACTGAGTTAATTCACCCCTAGATTTTCGCTCTTCTAAACTTGTTAAACCTAGCAGCCTTAGCCTCTCTTTTTTTAAATTTTTATATTCTAAATTTTAAAAAAAATTTCCGTTACCAAACCTATTTAATACCGCTAATAAATCATGATTTCATATTTAAGAAAAAAGAATGGCCTAAAAATTGGACAGATTTAGAATATCAAATAACATGGCAATTATATTCACCGATTCCATTAAATGCATTTACGCAATTTATTTGTCAATTTTATGATCGGGATACTTGTAAAGACATATGGAAATATGGTTTATGGTATCAAGATGAGCATTTTGATGTTCTTGTCAGATACACGGATAAAAAAAGTTTTTTTTTTTTATAAAACATTTTAATCAAACTTAAATTCATTTTTTTTTAAACCAAAGTTCGTCTATGTACAAGAATGCTTGACCCTCAAAAATACTTTAACTTTAAAAATAAATCTTATCCTAATTATTTAAAAACAATTCACATGCAATTTTATTTGTTTTTGAAATATATATTAACTAGTTATAATGTGGCATATCAAGTAAACATAAGTTCTGATAATCTTAAATTAAAAAATTTTATTTCTTTCATTTATTTGTTTAGGTTAAATTAAATGATGAAATCTTAAGTCATCCTATCGCACTAGAGGATGAAAAAGAAACCATATTTACAGCTGAATCTAGTAATTATATAAATAAAGGCTTTATTTTCCTTAAAACTTGAGTCCTAGCTATCTAATTTCTGCTATCCAGAATATAAAAAGAGATTTTAAAATATTTTTAATTTCAAGGTTTTTTTTGTCTCAAATACAAGCATTGCGTTTTTATTTGAAGGTAATTAATTTTTATAAGACCAAAAAATGCGTTTACATTTATTTTATTTTTTTTATTTATACACTGTAAATATTTTGAGTGTAAAGAGTATTTCCCACTTTAATGTGTATACAATTACACTTAAATCTGTAAAATACATAAAATCAGCCAATCAAATATACTAAAACGCTACACATTAAAGTGGGAAATACTTTTTTACACATTTAAGTGTAAAATAGGCTAAAATACACATTTAAGTGTATTTTAATACACTCAAAATATTTACAGTGTAATTTTACCATATCCGTTTGCAGAGAGGCGCAGTAGTTCGTTACTGAACCTGTAATTGGAATGCGCGTCATCAATCAAAACAATGTTCAAAAATTGAATTTTTAATTAAGAGGTACACCAGATCCAATCTTGTGGTCCTATCAAGTCGAAAAATTTATTACAGCATCATAAATTTACCAATAAGCACTTCAAAAAAAATTAAAACTAAAAATTAATACGAGAAAATTTTATCAAATAAAATTACGAGTTTTTGGTATTAATTTTAAAAATTCAAAAAAAATCATATGTTTTTTTTGCTTGATATTTTTTCCCTTTTAAAAAATGTGGAAAAAAAGTTTTGAATTTTTTTACTTTTTTTTGAACCGATGCTTTAGTTTTTTATTTTTTCAACTACCGTAAACTCTCGTTCATAATTACATGTAATAATAACCGAATTTTCGGATATAATTCCAATATGCCTCCATAGGAATTATAACCGAAAATTCGGTTATTATTACATGTAATTATGAACGAGAGTTTACGGTAATTTTCAATCAAAATAAATTTGGTCCTGTCCAATTTTACCTAATATATCGAAAATAATACGTGTATTACAAAATTTCACAAAAAGTATGTTTCCTATGATGCACATACCTACTTATTTCGTTGAGATGCCCAGCATACACCACATTTTGAATGGGACCGGTTATGAACTTACCTGTTGATCTAATTCATGTTGCAATAAAAAGTTGAGGTAAAATAAATTTTAAAAATTTATCCCACTTTTTTGGATATCACTTTTTTAAAGAGTCTGTATTTATGTTGCATTGATCTTTACTTTCAATTTGCTTCTAATTCGTAATTTTATTTTTTAAAATTGTAAACAAATTTTTTTTTTAATTTTTTTTAATCAATTCATTACCAGTAACATGTCATTAAGGGCTACTGAATTACAAATTATCAGTTTTCGCAAATTAAAAATCTTAATTATTAGAAAATTTTTTTTTAAAGTCGCGAGTTTTTTAAAGTTTCCCACTTAAATCTAAAGTCGCGAAAACAAATATGAAACCCCAGAACAGACTAGTATCACGGTATTCTTATTGTCGGGTTTTAAAGATAGCAGAAATCTGGATTTTAGGACAACCGATTTTTTTAATGCTTTAAATATTTTTGTTTGTTAAAATAGATGACTTGATTGTAATAAGTAATAATCTCACTCAAAGTGATATAAATTATTACCGCAATTTCTACAATATTTACATCCACGAATTCGAACACAACGAAAAATGTGTCAAATGTGGAATAGGTATGAAAAATTATAGAAATTTCAAGGAAGCTCATGAATTTTTACATCAAGATTTCGACCAAATCTTTAACGAGGAGCATATATTCGATTTAGTAAAAATTGACGGAAAAAATTTCAGTGTTTTTGAGCCTAGAATTGTATATTATGAGGCTTCATTTTATTTTTTTACATTAAATTTTGCCGATATTGAATTGGTTAATCTTCCTGATCTTTCATTAGTTCTAATCAAGTATCTTGACATATTTTTACAACTTTTTTTCGCTTTTTAAAAAAAAATTTTTTTTAAAGAAAAAATGAGTTAGATCAAATAGAAATCAACTTGGACTTAAAAAATATGACATTAAAACCTAACACAGATTCAAAGCTAATTAAAATAAGAAATTCATTATTAACTCATACACCTAATTTAATACCAGCGATACGTTTGGGCGATACGCTTAAAATAGAATTTGAGCAAAAGGTACTTTTTTTAATTTAATAATAAATAATTAAAATAACAAATATTAATTTAAGCCTAAAAATATTAAAATGGTAACAATATTCCTTAACGATTTGATTTTAGTACAAATAGAATACACTGATCTCTATTTGGTTCCGTTGTTTTGTACCACATATCTTAAAGAGAACAAAGCTTTTTTATTTACAAAATATTTAAAATATTACAAATCAACAAAAAGCATAGACATCATTCATAGTAATTCCAATTTAAAGTCTTTAATTAATTTTAGACTCGAGGCTAGGGACCGTAAAAATCCTCATTTGATAGCTCCGGCAACAATAAGTAATTATAATAAATTATTTTTTAATCTACTCTATTGAAATTATTTTTTAATTATTAGTTGATACCAAAGAAAATGAAGTTTTGATACACTTCGACGGATGGGGATCTAATTTTGATTATTTAGCAAATATTCATGATAAAGATCTAAGACCAAGTGGCTGGGCTGAGTATCGTGATAGAAAAGTTAAAGAGAAACCAGAACTTTTCGAGGAGACATTTAAATCGTTGAATTTTGATGCACCTAAAGGTTTGAAAGCTAATTAAAAAAAATTTTTAATTTTCATTTTTCTTTTCGTAATTTTTAGCAAATATATAAAACATCTTGATCCTAAATAAAGAGACCAGTTCTTTAGGGAGAAAACGGTTTCGAATTCATTTTTATTTTTCCGATTTGAAAGACTTTCCTAAGAAATATTTAGAATTTTTGGATACTTTTCTAATTTGGGCCTTAAATGAAAAATGCGCAAATTGACGTTAAATTCACACGGTATTCGGACTGTTTCTCGAGTTGAAGCTAAATTCAATTAAGTGTAAACCTAATTATGAAACTTTCTAAATTATCCAAAACAACGATTAAAAAATTACTTTTTCGTATGAAATAATAATTTAATGATATTTTTCCAGAGTTGTTTACGAGTCCCAAAAAACAAGTCTCTACGAGTCTTTTAAGGATCTGAGTCAGACTTGTACTTTTGGAAATTTTTATTTTTTATTAAACAAAAACGATTTTTTTTGTCAAATTATTTCAAAAAAATATAATTCAAACCAAAAGTTGTATTTCTTTTCATTAAATTACGAGTCCGAGTCTTGCCGAGACTTGTGACTCGAACACAACTCTGATTTTTTCAATCATTATTTAGAAAGTTTTTTTTAAAACTTATTAAACTGGTCTCAATATTAGACTTTTTTAGATGTAGAATATACACAAAGTAGTACTACCGTATCCGCTTGCGCAGTACTCCAAGAATAAATCAAAAAAGTTAAGTTTGAAAAATCCTTAAATAACATTTTTTTCCAGGAAAAAAACTCAATTTAATAATTTAATTATGGAAAAAATCCAAATTGTATATTTATTAAATTCTTTTTGAATTATTTTAAATTTTTTTTTTGATTTATTCCAGGAAAAAAATTTAGTTTTGAGTTTTATGATTTGCTAAAATCAAAAAAAAATTTAAAAAACTGGAAATAATTCAAAAAGAATTAAAAAAAAAACAATTTTTTAACATGGTGTCAATGGGAACTTTTCCAGTGGAAAAAACTTAACTTTTTTTATTTATTCCTGGAGTACTGCGCAAGCGGATACGGTAATATTTATTTAACTTATTTAATAAAGGCTATTTAAACAATGAAAGAAATAAATTTTATTGGAATGCATATTTGTTGGAAAATAATGTTTCTGGAGTTCCGTTTGATATTTTTTCAGAAGTATAAATTCAAAAAAAAAATACATCGATTGGTGTCCTGTTCCGAGGATTTACAGATATCGAAAACTTAAATCCCCGAAAATTAAATTGCTAAAAAATCTTAATTACCCAAATTTTGAAAGTTTACTTATTAATTTATTTCATCTTTTGAAATTCGAAAAAAAAATTAAATAATTTTTAAAATTACATTAATTCTGTAAAATTGGGGGCCAGTGTTTTACCGTAAACTCGTTCGAACCCGGGGTTTAAAATCTTAAATTTGGTTTCAAACCCCGTGTCTAACACGGTTTTTGGACATTTTTACAGAATGCTTATAAGTCGGTACTAAAACTGAAGATTCTTTTTTTATGCGGCATTAAACATGTAAAAAATATAATTTTTTTTTAAATTTAAAAATAAATTAAATTTTATTGGAAAAATTAATTTTTAGATTTAATACTTGGTTCAAAAATGAAAATTCGATTTTAATACGAAAATTTTACATTTGATTTTTTATAAATTATATACGAAAACGTTTTTAAAAATGAAAATTATAACAAAACACTTTGTCAACTTAAAATACTCTAAATCACTGACTCCTCGTTATTTGATTTCGATACCATCTCTACCATTCTTGCCTCTTTTTCAATGGTCTTTTTATTTTTACTACCAAGTTTTATTTTCGCATAGACAACATCCAACTACCCAAACTCTTTTGATGATTATACATAAAATGCTTGTTTCATAGTAAAAAAGTACAAAACTTACTCAAGTATTGTTCAAAAAATAAA